>CAUYPK010011937.1:0-13566 GCA_963574355.1 Loris lydekkerianus | reverse complement strand
TGTGCCCTTTCCTCCACATCCACGCCAACATCTCTGGTTTTGGGATTTTGTTATATGGGCTACTCTTACTGGGGTTAGGTGATATCTCAAAGTAGTTTTGATTTGCATTTCTCTGATGATTAAGGATGATGAGCTTTTTTTTCATGTGTTTGTAGATTTTGCGTCTGGGGTAGCATCTCACTGCAGTTTTAATATGCCTTTCCTTATGATATTAGGCATCTTTTCATGTGCTTTCTAGCCATGTGTATATCTTCTTTAATGACATTCAAAACTTTCACTTGTTTTTTAATTTCATTGTTTATCCTACTATTGAGTTGTCAAGGTTCTTGTGTATTCCTGATACACAAATCCCTTTGCAGCTAACTGATTAGGAAATACATGTCTGTGGCTTCTCTCTTCATTTTTTCTTAATAGTGTTTTGAAGTGCAAAGGTTTTCTATTTTTTTTCAGTCCACTTATCAATTTTTTATGGATTTTGTTTTTGATATTCTAAGAACTCTGCCTAGCCCAAGATCTTGAAGATTTTCTCCTTTATTTACATTTAAATGTATGGTCCCTTTTCACGTTCATTCTATGTAGGATGTAAGGTAAGGGTCTAACTGTGTCTTATTTCCAGGTGGATATCCAACTCTTTTTGCATCGTTTATTGAAAAAACAATCCTTTCCCTGTTTGATTAGCTTAGTACCTTTGTTGAAAAGAAGTTAACTATAATTATAAAGGTTTATTTTTAGACTCTCAATCCTATTCCTTTGATCACTATGTCTATCTTTTTGTCAGTACCAAAGGCTATTTTGGAAGTTGAATATCATCAGTTTAAGGGGAAATTGACTCGGGGCCTTATCAGTTCAATATTAGCATTTCAACTTAATGATTACAAATAATATAAACTTAAATTGTACTTTTTTTCTTATTTAGAATGTTTAATAGAACTTGAACCTGTTTTGAGAACATTTGAAGAAATAACTTTTCTTGAAGCTGTTATTCAGCTAAAGAAAACAAAGGTAAATTGCCAAATGAAACAGAAATTAAAACTTCAAACAACTGTGTATTAATTATGGAGGTTTTTAGTTTTCAATTAACATACTTTTCACAGATAGAGGCTACAGTTTGGGGTAGGAGCGTTTACCAAAAAATACTACCTTTTCTTTGTTACCAAAGAGATTTTATTTTATGTAAATGTCCACCTTCCGATCTTGAAGACATTTCCAGCATTCTTATAATCAAATGCAAATTTTAAATGAATAAAAAAGCCAGTTATGTACAGCGAGTGCCCTGAAACATCAGAAATGTTTAATTTTTAGTCTACATTTATTATACTAAAAGTTTAATACCTTCGGAGTAATAGAATTAGGATCCTATATTTAAGACTGTTGATTTTAAGAAGAAATTTGCACTTTTTAAATAAAGTGCCTATTTTCAGTCATCTTAATACTGTTTAATAATAGCATTGCTTTCTTCAGCGTTCAGTGTTATTTCGCTTTTTTTTTCTTTGCTTCATTTTTTATTGCCAGTTAGGCTGTCAAATTTTTATTACAACTAAGGCCAAAAGGTATACTTTTTAATTGTTTTTTTAATCTCAAACACCCCGTGTGACATAGACTAAAGTGGCAGTAGCATTTAACATTGATATGAATTTCCTACGACAGTTGTCATATTCACTCAGTCTGACTCTTGTGGATCAAACAATTGAAGGAGCCTTTTAACTGTAGGACGTTGTAATATAATCAAAAATTGTTTTGATATTATTATTACTAAAAAGCAGCTACAGTCCTTTAGGGCAAAGGAAGCAGAGCTTCATACTTGCTGGGTTTTATTACAGTGTTCTTAATATGAGATGATAAAAAGCAGCAGTTAGCCAAATTCTGGGGGTGTGAACGAGCATGGTCTATGAATTACTCCTAAAAGACCCCGCATGCCCCTGTAGTTTGTGGTATCTGTTGATATAACCTAAGGTTTAAAAGGGAAGTGCATAAAGAAGGAACTGAGAGGAATTGTGTTTTAGTTCGGATAACTTTTCGTTCACTCTCATGATGCTAGTGAGGCACTGTCTTTTCCAGAGTATGCCAAGTTCTTAACTTCTTAATAGATACAGACTTCTGATAACATTTATTTTTGCCTGATCTTTTAAGTTCCCTTTTTTCTCCTCACAGCTTTCTCTTTTCTTTCAGTTCTTCCAAACAAAGGTGGGAAAAAGGGCCTGTTGTCTGAATATTATGAAAGGGAAGAGAACCATTCCTGCTCCCTTTTCGTCCCCAAACGATTTAAGCATTAGGGTTCTATATTTAAGATTGTTAATTTTAAGAAGAAATTTGCACTTTTTAAATAAAGTTTATTTTCAGTCATCTTAATGCTATTTAATAATAGCATTGCTTTCTTCAATGTTCAGTGTTATTTCCCTTTTTTTTCTTTTTTTAGATACAAAGTCTGGTGGCTGTGTTGTCCAGACTGGCCTTGAATTCCCCAGCTCCAAGTGTTTCTCCCACCTCAGCCTCCAGAGTAGGTGGGATTGCATAGCATGCACCACCACACTCAGCTGTTTTCATCAGTATTTTTACATTGCTGTTCTACTTTTACTTAGAGTTGTCGTAGTTGTTTTTTCTTTTCTTTTTTTACATAAACCTTTGTATCAATTCTGTGAAACTATGAGAGCAAGAATATCATCTCATTTTTTTATAGATGAGATAAGTGAGGTGCAGTAGTTCTCATCCACTGGTATACATTGCAAGACCCCCAGTAAATGTCTGAAACCTCATAGATACTACCAACCCTATATATAGTAGTTGTTAATAGTTTTTTCATACACACACATATATATACACACATATGAATACCTATAAAAAACTAATTTGTAAGTTAGGCACAGTGAGAGATTAACAATAAATAATAAAATAGAACAATTATAACAATATGCAACATCACTGTTCTTGCACTTTGAGTTCATCATTAAGTAAATTAAGTGTCACTTAAGTGCAAGCAGTGCAATACCTGGCGTAACTGAGCCAGCTACCAAGTGACTAAGGAGCAGGTAGCACATACAGCACAGGGATACTGGACAGAGGGATGATTCACATCCTGGGTGGGACACAGCCAGACCCTATGAGATTCCATCATGCTGCTTACAACTGTGTGTAACCTAAACGTTATGAATTATTTCTGGAATTTTCCATTTAATATTTTCAAACCGCAGCTGACTAAGGGTAACTGAAACTGCAAAAAGCGAAACCACGGAGAACAGGGGAACAGCTATATAGGGAAGTTAATAACTTATGCAACCATTCACACAGCTGGCTCATGGCAGGACCAACTGTCCATGTCCGTAGTCCCAGATACTAGGGAGCTAAGGTAGGAGAATCGTTTGAGGCAGGAGTTCCAGCACAGCCTAGGAAACATGGCAAGACCTCCCCTCTTTTAAAAAAATTCTTAAAACAAAGATCACTATTAGGGTTATTTCTTTTGTTTGAGTTGCCTACGTTTTTTTAGTCCTTTTAAACTGGCTTTTACAATTCAGGTTTTCGTAGGTAAATGCTTCCTATATCTTGAATAGTAAAAACTAAACACAAATGATTTTTCCTTAATATTAATTTCATTTCCTTTTAGGAACTGATTTAGTAGTTCATAAGTCATTTGAATTATCATAACTGATCATTAATGAAAAATAGTGTTACTAAATCAAAGATTTTGCATTATCAGAAATGTTTTGATAAATTTTATAAGAATATTAAAAACCTTGCATAACAGAGACATAGCCAAAAACTAAAAATATATGTAAATCCACCAATTTGGGAGGCCAAGGCAGAAGCATCACTTGAGGCCAGGAATTTTAGACCAACTTGGTAACATAGTGACACCTCAATCTCTACAAAAAAAAAAAAAAAAAAAAAAAGGTGGTGGCTTAAACTGTAGTCCTAGCTATTTAAAAGACTGAAGTGCAAGGATCACTTAAACCTAGAAGTTCAAGGTGGCAGTGGGCTATGATCACACTACAGTACTTCAGCCTAGACAGCAGAGTAAGACCTTGTCTCTAAGAAAAAAAATTGAAATACAAAAATTTATAAATATTCATTGTGTTCAAAGTACTATGCTAGGTACATTATATACACAGTCTACACAGATGAATAGGAGTATTTTCCTCCTAAAGTTCCTTAGTCATGTAATGCAGCAGATAGTCATAAATATGAATAATGGAGGGCTTAGTGTGGAACCCACCAATCTCCAAAGTTCTAAGGAGTAGCTGGTATTATGTTGGTCTGGGGGAAAAAAGCAGACAGAAAAGATTTGTTTTTAAATCATTCAGTAGTGATGGAAATTAATTCAAATTAATTCAAGTCTGATTTTATAGAAATAAATCACTTAATAATTTTAATACAAAAGTATAATATTTAAATCATCTGTTTAACAGCTACTATTTATTAAATACTTACCTTTTTGCAATAATCCTGGAAAATAGATTTTTTTTTTTTTTTTTTTTTTTTGATACCAAGTGTTATTGTGTTGACCTGGGGTACAGTGCCATGGTGTTATAGCTCACAGCAACCTCAAACTCTTGGGCTCAGGCAGTCCCTTTGCCTTAGACTCCTGAATAGCTGTGACTACAGCCACCCACCACCTTTCTGGCTAGTTTTTCATTTTTAGTAGAGATGGGGGTCTCTCTCTCTTGCTCAGGCTGGTCTTGAATCTGTGAACTCAGGCAGTCCACCTGCCTCACCCTCCCAGAATGCTAGAGTTAAGGTGTGAACCACTGTGCCCAGCCTGCAAAACCTATTTTGAAATCTGATGCCCAAGGTCAATTAGGTATCCCAGGAATCTAAACCATGATTGGCTGCATGGCCCCACCATTCCAGTATGACACACTACCTCCTTTACCTAGTCCAAGTATCAGTTTCTTATCTATAAAATGAAAATAATAGCAGTACTTAAAAGAACAGTGCCTGAAATATAGTAAATGCTTAATAATTATAGACAGACATGCAAAAACACACGTACTCCCAAATTTCTTAATTACTTACTTTGTATCAGATACTTTATATCCATTATCTCAATGTCTAGAACAATTCTGCATATATAGGATGCAATTTTAAATTGCACATGAACTTTACGGCCACCCTGTATTATTACATTTTAAAAGATGAAGCCTTGAAACTATGAGAGATCAATAATTTGCTGAAGGTCACCTATTATATTAGGCAGGATTCAAAGTCTGTGTCTCTGAAGTTATTTCTCCCATTCTACACTGTCTCTACCTATATGTTATGTGTTATGTTTTCAACTGTCTAGATTTTCTTTCCATTGATTTTGTATAAATATATAAAGTATATTAAGTACGTACTTTATACTTATGTACATATTTTACTTCTAATCACCTCCAATTAAAGTGCATGTCTGTATTTAGTTACAGAGTGTTTCATGTGGTCCTCACCCATGTGATAAGAAGAAAGTGGAATTATCTCTGAACATACCTGTAATTCATGATCCACAGGAGGTAAAAAAGAAATATGTTGCACTCAAAATATGGGAAGAATATGGAAATCATTCCGTCTAGCTCTCTTTTTTATAAATTGAAAACTAAAGCCCACAGATGTTTTTAGGATTTGTGTGATAGCTCATGGCAATCTACAATTTGAAACCCAGCTTTCCTATTCTCAATTCATTGTTCATCCCATCAAATCACAATTCTTGCTTCTTTGTCATTGAGTTCTGTCCTTGGCATTGTTTTATACAAGGAATGGCATCCCAAGTTAACACATGGGCAAATCAATGATTACAATTTTACTGCTATATTTATGCCACTTGATTCTTACCTTTTACAGTAATTAATAAGAGAAAAGACATTTGTATTACCATCAAAGAAGAAAGATTTCTTCAGCTGTGTTCATTGAGACTTACTTCATATTAGTCATTTTTAAAAGAATAAATACAGTCAGGCCCAGTGTGGTGGCTCACATCTATAGTCCCAACGCTTTGGGAGGCCAAGATGGAAGGATTATTTGAGGTCAGGAGTTCAAGACTAGCCTGAGCCACATAGTGAGATACCCATCTCTACAAAAAAAAAAAAAAAAAAAAGTTGGCTGGGTGTGCTGGCACACGCCTATAGTCCTAGCTACTTGGGAGGCTAAAGCAAAAGGATCACTGAGGCTGGGGGGCTGGAGGTTACAGTGAGCCGTGGTCACCCCACTGCATTCCAGCTGGTCAACAGAGCAGACAACAGAGCAGTTTTGTCTCATCAAAACAAAACAAACGAAAGTATACATGTGTATGTGTGTAAACTTTATAGATGCAGAAAAATAATGCAGGTTGAGATTCCTGATCCACAGATTTGAAATTCAGAAGGCTCCAAAATTCAAAGTTTTTTGAAAACCAACAGGATGCCATAGGTGGAAAATTTCAAAACTGGCTTGGTCTGTTTTGTGTTGCTATAACAGAATACTCAAGCCTGGGTAATTTACTACATGTGAAGAAAAGAGGTGTATTGGCTCACACTTCTGCTGACTGGAACGTCCAGGATTAGACAGCTAGATCCAGTGCAGGCTTCAGGCTTCTTCCTCTCTTGTAGGAGATGGACGGGGGAGCAGGCTGTGCAGAGATATTAGGTGGCAAGACAGGGTGCAAGGGAGTAAAACTGAGGGGGCTGGGCTCCTTAATAAGCCTGTCTCAGAAATCCCCTCAGTGCTTCTAGAATTTCACCAGGCCATTGATGGGATCCTCCCCTGCAACCCACACACCTCCCATAGGCCCCACTTCCCCATACCGCTACCTTGTAGATGAGATTTCAGATGAATTTTGGACAAACCATAGCAACATCTGACCTTATGTGATGAGTCACAATGAAAACTTTGTTTCAGGCACAAAATTATTTTAAAATATTATATAAAGTTACCTTTAGGCTTTGTGAATAAGGTATATATGAAACGTGAATGAATTTTGTATTCAGATTTGAGTTACATCCCCACGATATCTCATCATGTATATACAGATATTCTAAATTTGAAAAAAATCTGAAATCTGGAATACTTCTTATCCCAACCATTTCAGCTAAGGGATACTAGCTATAATACCTTCAAAATGAACCTTAAAACACAATACATAGTTTTTCAATCACCTCGACATAACACTTGAGGCCAGGAGTTCCAGACTAGCCTGGGCAACGCAGTAAGATCATCATATCTGCAAAAAAAAAAAAAAAAAAAAAAAGTTAGCCAGCCGTGGTGGCCCATGCCTGTACCCATTTGATCCTTGAGTCCCTTCACGCATTTAGGCAGTACACATATTACAGACAGCCTGAGACCCAGGGAGCTAGAAGTGGACTCAAAATTGTCCATTACTTTTTTAATGGTATTCCACCCCTCCCTGTTAAAAGGAATTTTATGTGCTTTGAAAAGGCATTTCTAAAAATTGCAGATACAAAATTTATCATCCATTATTCTGTCCTCAGGCCAAATCCTTGGAGTTGATGTGGAAAATATAGAAAAAAATAATTATTTTCAATGTTTCATTTTTGCCCCATTTCTGCCATTTGAGTTGATTAAGAATTAAGTTTATCTTTGTTGGTTATTTTTTAGATGCATGTGTTTCTTTAATTTTGTAAGGTATAATTTTTAGTAGTTTTGATTATTTGTAATAAGCCACAAGCAAGAACTGTTTAGACATTAAAGCTATGTAACTTTAAAAATGATTTTTTTATTAGCCTAAACCGTTTACCTTCTGTTTGCTTTAGGAATCGTGTGGATCCTCTCAGCTTCACAAAAACAGTGGTTCTCCTGGAACCTCCAGGTCCCTGTCAGCTCCTCAAGACAATGACTTTCTATCTAGTACGTAAATTTTCCAATCAGTATTGACTTGCAGGTTTTCCATTTTCTTTCAAGAGCATATCCTTAGCAAACAATCATGGTTTATATAGAACGTTTCTTTCATTTGCATTTGTAACTCATTGTTTAAAAAGTGACATGGGCCGAAGATATAAAATAGTGGGATCTTCAACAAATACAAATAAATATTAAAGGTATTTACATTAGATGCTATGGAAAGATATGAAAAAAGCAACACCTATTACAAGTAAGAGGAGTAGTGTTTCTAAGTAACCCACTGAAAAAGAAAGTGATGTAAAATAGCTGGGCATCTAGAACTAGGGTTGAACACTGGAAGTTACAAAGTACTTTCACAACAACCTGTGAGGGAAGATACTCCTCCTTTTATAGATTGAAGACTCTCTGGATCATGTAGATGGCAAATCCAGAACTTGAAGCCAGGTCATTTGATAAATATTTTCATGTCACTCCACTACTTTGTGCTGTCATTATGAAATTCTTTCTGGTTGAAGTCTGGGCCTCTTGTTATAAAGGATGGAAAACTCAGGCAAAAGGAACAAGGAGGTACAGAAGCAAGAAACACAGAATAACGAGTAGTTTGGTTGAGCTGATGAAGAAGGTGGACAATGAAAGAAAAGTAGGGTGGAGTTGTCACTAATTTTAACACTCAATGATTTGGGCTTTTTGCTTTGAAAGGGAGCAACTATTGCAAATTTTTGAGCAAGGGTGTGACATAACTTTTTTTTCTTTAGGAAGATTCTTTCTGGTTAGAATATGTAGGAAATTTTGAAAGGGAAAGGAGACTTGAACTGGCAAGACTAGTTAGAATACTGTTTGCTGTAGTGCCAGTGAGAGAGTATGAGAACTGATGCCGTGTGAAAGAAGAGAGGTGTGGTGGGAGATGTCCTGGAGAAGTTGATGGTAGGACTGTAACTTTTCACTTCGAGGAGGAAGAGAAGAACCATGAGGTAAAACCTGAGTAAGTTGTTGACCCTTGTGACTGGGAGAATGTTAGTACAATTAATGGAAATATAATAGAAGTTGAAGCAGGTTTTAAAGGAATGAAGAGTAATTAACTTTTTAATTCTTTTTTAATTTGATGTACTAGCAGCATACATGGGGGTGATGCCAGAAGGTTTTGAAACTGTAAGGCTAGGGTTGAATGAAGACAGGATGTTTATTATATGGATTTGGAAATAGGGGTGATGATTAAGGCCCTGACTTTGAATAGGATGGCCAAAGGAGAAAGTAGAAAGACATGTGTCACATATAGATTCGGAAGACACATTGAAAGTGCAGAAGGAGTAAGAAGACAATGAGAAGAAGTGAAGGGCTATGTGAAGAAGAAAAAATCCATATTCGTAATTTACACAGGACATCAAGTCATACATGGAAGTTACAGTATGATAAAAAACATTTTGTATAAACCCTTTTTTGTTTTAAAAAATATTTAGTTGCAGAACTAGGTTTCCTAACCATCTATAATACCAGTAAAAAACTAAATACAAGTAGCTCCTCCATAGTGGACCACCTCCCTGCATTGACCTCCTCTCCAGTAGACCTAATTGTCATAGACCGCACATGCACCACTTGTACGTATCAATATAGTAGGCCTAGATCCTTATGTTCACCACCTCCATATGTTGACCACTATGTTACAGTTGCTAGGTGATCAACAGAGGTTCTGCTGTACATTGGAGCCTACCTTCTATAACATATGCTCAGATGTTGATATTTTAGCTAATAGGAATATCTGAAGACTATTCTACCCCTAATGAAGATATGTTTTGTAGGAAAAACTCAAGACCCTTTTTCTGTGAAGCTGCATTGCTGTTCAGTAAATCACAGTTGGGATAATACCATTTCTGCATCACAAAAGGCGATATTCTGTGATAAGACTTTTCTATACTGTTCACCAATAATTAATCCACTCAGAGCTGAGGGAAATTCAGGTAAATATTTACTGTAAGACACTTTGTTAAGGATGCCATTTACCTCACATATAGATCTTCAGTAGATTTGGCATACACTAAGGTTTATTTGTCTTTATTTCTTTAATGTGATAAATGTATACCTTCTTAAGTAAGAAAGCACTTCAAATCCCAGAAGATGGGAATGCTGACATATACTAACAGCCCAAACAGTATTCCATGAATATCTAACTAGGGAGGGAGAACTGAGAGGAAGTTTTGCTTAATGTTATTAAAGGTAAAAAATTACCCTTGTTTATTTAATACATATGCAGGTATATTTTATATTTGGGGAAAAAAAATAAACAGACCTAAAGACAAAAACTGAAAAAGTAAGGTTTGGGCCAGGATTTCTAGCGTATAATAAGGCAGTGTGTTTTATGTGTAGTAAGGGGAAAGATAACCCAAATTTCTGAATGTTTCCTGAAAAATAACAGCATCCCCCCCCCCCCAAAATATTGGTAGTCCATATTGGCATAATCATAGGAAAATGAGGTTTTAAGCCTTATTTCCTTTTCATGTATTTTGCTCATTGCTACATATCTGTCCTCACCTTTCAATTATTTATTCTTGGCTGGCTTGTCAACAGAGCATCTACAGCCAGGTATGGCCCAACAGTGGATCCAGAGCAAAAGGGAAGACATTGTGAGCCAAATGACAGAAGCCTGCCTTAACCAGTCACTAGACGCCCTTCTGTCCAGAGACTTGATCATGAAGGAAGACTATGAACTTATTAGTACCAAGCCTACAAGGACCTCAAAAGTCAGACAATTACTGGACACTACTGACATCCAAGGAGAAGAATTTGCTAAAGTTATAGTACAAAAGTTGAAAGATAACAAACAAATGGGTCTTCAGCCTTACCCTGAAGTACTTGTGTCTTCTAGATCACCCTCTTTAAATTTACTTCAAAATAAAAGCATATAATTGAGTTTTACAAGAAAAATATTGGTTTATAAAAGGATATTTATATGTTGCCTTGATAGTGTTTTTAAAAATCTATATGAGAATTAGAGACTTTACTGAAGATTCTGCTTTTATTAACTATTAGTCTCCTTCCATGACATTGCAGTATTTTTTTTTTAATTAATGTAAGTAAAAAGCTTGCATTTTGCTACATAGTGCAAGTTTTTAGGTCTCTTCTGTTAATTGAAACTATTTTTTAAAGTGTATAATTATTATTCTTGTCCATAACAGCATCTTAACGTATAATGTGTTTCTGACAGAAAGTTATTTTAACATTACATTCTTGGTGGATTATTTGTTACTTGTCTTAAGATGCAGTTTGACTTTATGAAATATATACCCTTTATACACCAGAGAAAGTACAGCATTCTTACCCTATAATGCCAGATTCAAATGTTTTTCAAAGGGTTATTCATTTTAAACTATATTGTTTAGATTATAATTTAAAATTTATTAATGTATTCTTTCTTAAAAAGTTGTTTCAGGCTCACGCCTGTTATCTTAGCACTCTGGGAGGCCTAGACAGATGGACTGCTTGAGCTCAGGAGTTGGAGACCAGCCTGAGCAATAGCAAGACCCCATCTCTACTAAAAATAGAAAAACTGAGGCAAGAGGATCACTTGAGCCCAAAACTTGGAGGTTGCCATGAGCTATAATGCCACAGGTCATTACTCAGAAAAAAAAAGAAAAGAAAAGTTGTTTGAAAGATAAGAAGAAGGTAAAGAAAAAAATTATGTCTTTAAATACTGGTTATCTGCCCTAACCGTTAAGCTCAGCCATCCCCATTGTCCCCAACAAGCAAGCTAACCAAAGTTAACAGCCTGATGTCTATTCTTCTGCACCCTTCCTCCTCCTGACCACATTTAAACTATATACTCCTTTGGGAGCAAGTTGTTTCTTCATATTATTATCGTTGTACAACATCATATGCGACCTGCTTTTTACATTTAATAAATACAGTGTGTACAACTTTAGAGAGCAGATATAGATATAACTTGTGCTCTTTAATCACTGTACAATAGCTGTGCTGTTTCTTCTATTTTCTTAACTCTCATTTACACCAAATTTAGGCCATTGGTTGATGGGATATACTATTAAATGAAAATGTACAAAGAATAATGACCCTTTTCTGAATAGCAAAGTCAGCAAAATGTGAGATGCAGTATAAATTTGGAAGCACAAACTTTTAAGAAGCATCAGACCCACAACCTGAAAAAACCTGAATAAGGGTAAAAGCAATTAGATGGCATTGAGGCAATTTATCTTAAAATAAGTATTTTACTTTTTTTTTTTTTTTTCAGTTTTTGGCCGGGGCCAGGCTTGAACCCACCATCTCCGGTGTATGGGGCCAGCGCCCTACTCCTTTGAGCCACAGGCACCACCCTTAAATCTCTGTTTTGGAACTTGACATTAACCTGCAGTACTAATTATTGTGCCATTGAGACATAAGGAAATCAACATGGAAAAATGAAAACCAAACACATGAATTATCTTTTACATTTTTTAAAGTGTTAAAGATTTAATTTAGAAAATAGAGAAATTTCTTCTGAAGACTTTTTCTTTTCTCTATACATATTCTAAAAAGAAAACACTTTTGAATATTATTAGCTTCAAATTGACTTTTATATCAATTAAATGTGGTATCTGGATTAATAAAATCAACTTTGCCCTGATGTTTTCTGTTTCTGTAGAGATCTAAAAACTCATGGTCTATGATGTGCTTACCAGCCACTTTCTTCCATAATTTATTATATGGAAGACACACAGGTAGCCATCTGTCAATCACAGTCTGCAAACTTTCTACATGAGGAGATGGTGTCAAGGATCAAGGTGAATCTGCAGTGAGCTCTCATCCCTTCCTAGCAGTGATGTTTAGGAGAGATGAAGCTAAGTTATGACCAGTCATAGGACAGGATCTGGCACAAAACAGGCACTTTCTAAATAACTCTAATGAATAGTTCTGTGGAAAGATATTTCCTTTAAATCACCTTTCCCAGATGTAGTACAAATATAGCTAATAGTAAGTGGGATTATTTTAGGCAATTATGTAGACAGTACTAAGTAACATTTGACTTATACAGTAAGAAAGTTCTTTTCTGAGCCTTCTAATTAAATAAAGAAGAATATCTCAATTTTGTGCTGTCACCTTTTTATCCCCCTTTTTAACAAAAACAGTCAAGACTTTGGACTTAAAACTCCAGAAACAATATTGAACAAGAATTTGATAGTTACCTTTTAATTGTATTCAATTTGAAAATAAATTTTTTCATGTGACAAGTACTGTTTTTTATCTATAATGTATAAATTTTCATTTTGTAATATTCAAATAAAAAGATTAATTATTAGTGATATCATAATATAGGTAGTATATGACAGTGCTAACAATAATAGAAGTAATAAGGAGAATGACAGACTTTAAGATTCAGTTTCTCCAGAAAGGGACTTAATAATCTTACCTTGTTACTAGAGAGATTTTTCCTTATAGCATATTTTAAAACAGTGCTACGAAGAAGTATAGTCTACAGACTAGCACCATTAGCATCACCAGGAGCTTGTTAGAAATGAAAATTCATGACTGCTGTCTCAGATCTACTGATTCAGTCCCTGGGGCTGAGGTCTAGAAAACCCTCCGGGCAATTTTTAATCATGGTGAAGTTGAAGACCTTATGCTTTAAGAAACACTGGAGCAGGGGTGGCGAACACGCGGCTAGAGCCGCATGTGGCTCCCGGCCAAAATGAATTTCGGCTCTTTGCCTCTTATCATTATTTTGTATACTGTGGCTCTTTGCCAAGTTTGGGTTTTGTTATGCTGCTTCTGAGGAGGGAC
>CAUYPK010011936.1:0-12870 GCA_963574355.1 Loris lydekkerianus | reverse complement strand
TAAATAAATGGTTAAAAATCCTGAATCCTTATACTCCAAAACCCCTGATTATAAGGATTCAGGATTTATAAACATTTATTTACAAGACTTTACTGCCTTAAATGGGGTTTTCACTTAATTAAATATGCCATTAAATATTGTTCAGTGGAATACAGTTCAGTTCAGCCGCCTACCTCTTCAGCTCAGCTGCAACTTGTGGACTGAGCTGAAGCACTGCTCCCTCAAGCAGACGGCAGAAGACGACTGGAGACTACGTGCATTTGATTAGGTGCGTGTGCACCGAATCAAATAACCTGTATGACCCGAGTATAAGCCGAGTTCGGGTTTTTCGGCACAAATTTTCGGCACAAAAACTCGGCTTATACTTGAGTATATATGGTAGTTTACCATTTTTTAATGGCTGAGTAGTACTCCATAGTACACATCTACCACATTTTATTAATCCACTCATGTTTTGACAGACACTAGGTTGATCCCACATCTTTTTTTTTTTGCAGTTTTTTTTTTTGGCTGCAGCTGGGTTTGAACCCACCACCTCTGGCATATGGGGCTGGCGCCCTACTCCTTTGAGCTACAGGCGCTGCCCTGAGCCCACATCTTTGCAATTACAATTTTTTTTTTTTTTAAAAGACAAAGTCTCACTCAGTTGCCCTGGGGTTGAGTGCTATGGAGTCATAGCTCACAGCAACCTCAAACTCTTGGGCTTAAGTGATTATCTTGCCTCAGTCTCCCAAGTAGCTGGGACTATAGGCACCTGCCACAATGCCCAGCTATTTTTTAGAGACAGAGTCTCACTTTTGCTCAGGCTGGTCTCAAACTCCTGAACTCAAGCAATCCGCTTGCCTCGGCCTCCCAGAGTGCTGGGATTATAGACATGAGCCTCTGTGCCCAGCTGCAATTACAAATTGTGCTGCAAAAAATATTTGAGTGCAAATGTCTTTTTGAATAAAATGACTTTTTTTCCCCTTGGGTAAATCCCCAGCGTGAGATTGCTCAATCAAATGGTAGACCTAGGGTTGGTGCCTGAAGCACCGTGGTTATGGCGCCAGACACATATACCGAGGCTGGCGGCTTTGAACCTCGCCCAGGCCACCTAAACAACAATGACAACCACAACAAAAATTAGCTGGGTGTTGTGGTGGGCACCTGTAGTCCCAGCTACTTGGGATGCTGAAGCAAGAGAATAGCTTAAGCCCAAGAGTTTGATGTTGCTGTGAGCTGTGACACCACAGCATTCTACCAAGGGCGACATAGTGAGACTCTGTCTAAAACAAAAACAAATTGTACGTCTACTTTTAGTTCTTTGAGGTACTTCCATCTACTTTCCATAGAAGATGTACTAGTTTGCAGTCCAGTGTTTCTTCCTATATCCATGCCAGCATCTGTTGTTTTGGGACTTTTTGATAACTGCCATTCATGGTAATATCTTATCATGGTTTTGATTTACATTTCTCTGATGATTAGAAATGCAGAGCATTTTTTCACATGTTTTCTGGACATTTGTCTGTTTTCTTTTGAAAAGCTTCTGTTCATGTCTTTTGCCTGCTTTTTAAATGTGACTGAGTTCTTTATAGATTGTTGTGTGTGATCAGGCCTTTATTGGACGTATAACATGAAAATATTTTTCCCCATTCTGTATGTTGACTGTTCACTCCTTTAACAGTTCACTGTTGACTGATTACTTCCTTACCTGTGCAGAAGCTTCTTAATCAAGTCCCATTTGCTAATTTTTGTTGTTGCTGTGATGGTTTTTGGAGTTTTCTTCATAAATTCTTTGCCTAGGCCAATGTTTATGAGGATTTTGCCAACATTTTCATCTAGAATTCTTATACTTTCATGACTTAGGTTTAGGTCTGTTATCCATGGTGAATTATTGTGAGTGGTGCAAGGTGTGGAACCTGTTTCAGTCTTCTATATGTGGTTATCCAGTTCCTCAGCACTATTTATTGAATAGAGATTCTTTCCCCCAGTATATTTTTGTTTTCTTCATCAAAGATCAGATGGAAATATGAGGATGGTTTTATATCTGGTTTCTCTATTCTTATCTATAGGTCAAGCCAATCTCAAACCCAGCAGAAGAAAAGAAATAACCAAGGCTATGAGTGGTGGTTTACTCCTGTAAGCCCAACACTCTGGGAGGCTGAGGCAGGTGGATTGCTTGAGCTCAGGAGTTAGTTCAAGACCAGCCTGAGCAAGAGTAAGACCCCCATCTCTACTAAAAATAGAAAAATACTAGCCCGGTGTTGTGATGGGTGCCTGTAGTCCCAGCTACTTGGGAGGCTGAGGCAAGAGGATTGCTTGAGCCCAAGAGTTTGAGGTTGCTGTCAGCTGTGATGATACCACAGTGCTCTATCCAGGGTGACAGAGTGAGACTCTGCCTCACAAAAAAACCAACCAAACAAAAAAACACCCCCTGCCCCCAAACAAACCAAGATCAGAGCAGAATTAAATGAAATTGATAAATAATTCTATAGAAGACAAAAGAAACAGAAAGTCTTTGAAAAGATAAACAAAAATCACCAGTTAATTTCTTGCTAAATTAACCAGAAACACAAAAGAAAGGATTCTAACAAGCTCAATCAGAAATGCAAAAGGAAAAGTCACAACTGGTGCCATGGAAATACAAAATATCATCTCTGAATACTATAAAAATCTCTATGCATATAAAATTGAAAATGTGGAGGAAATACACAAATTCCTGGAAACATACAACCTCACTAGACTCAATCAGGAAGAACTAGAACTCCTGAACAGACCAACATCAAAATTGAAGCAGAAATAAAAATCTCCCAACAAAAGAAAGTCCTGGACCAGCTGGTTTTACACCCGAATTTTACCAGACCTACAAAGAAAAACTGGTACCTATAACTGCAGAAATTATTCCATAGCATCAAGAAGGAAGGAAGCCCCCCCCCCCCCACTCATTCTGTGAAGCCAATATCACCTTGATACCAGAGTCAGGAAAGGACACAACAAAAAAAGAGAAAACTACAAACCAGTATCCCTTAAGAATATAAATGCAGGCTTGGTCCCTGTAGCTCAAGCGGCTAAGGTGCCAGCCACATACTCAAGAGCTCGCAGGTTCATATCCAGCCTGGGTCTGCCAAACAACAACAACAACTACAATCAAAAAATAGCTGACCGTTGTGGTGGGCATGTGTAGTCCCAGCTACTTGGGAGGTGGAGGCAAGAGAATCACTTAAGCCCAGGAGTTGGAGATTGCTATGAGCTGTGACGCCACAGCACTCTACCCAGGGCCACAGCTCGAGGCTCTGTCTCAAAAAAAGAAAGAAAAAAAAGAAAAAAGAATATATATGCAAAAATTTTCAGTAAAACTGTAGCAAACCAAATTAAGCTGCACATCAAAAAAATAATTCACCATGACTAAGTGGGCTTCATCCCAGAGATACAAGGATGGCTCAACACATACAAGTCTATAAATGTAATTCACCACATAAATAGAAGCAAAAGCAAAGACCATAAGATCCTGTCAATAGATGCAGAAAAAGCACTGGACAAAATTCAACACCTTTTTATGATAAGATCACTTAACAGATGGGACATATATCAAAATTATAAAAGGCATATGTGACAAACCCACAGCAAAAATCATCAAAAGCATTCCCACTTAGAAATGAAACCAGACAAGGTTGCTCACTATCACCACTTCTATTCAACTTAGTGCAGGAAGTCCTAGCCAGAGCAATGAGACAAGGGGTGGAAATCAGGAGTATCCAAATGGAGAAAGAAGAGGCCAAACTATTGTTTTTTGCTGATGGTATGATCTTACATCTAGAAAACACTGAAGATTGTGGTAAGAGACTCATGGAATTGATAATCAGAAATGTCTCAGGTTACAAAAATCACAAATTTATACACAAATCAGTAAGATTCATATATGCCAACAACTGTCCAGCTGAGAATCAAATCAAAGACTCAATAGCTTTTACAATAGTAACAAAGAAAATAAAATACCTAGGAATATACTTAACCAAGGAAGTGAAAGACCTCTACAGGGAGAACTATGAGGCACCAAAGAAGGAAATTGCAGAGGATGTAAACAGATGGAAAAACAGTGTGTTCATGGATCAGAGATTCTTACCTCAATCAATTTACATTATAACTTCAAGCCACATTTTGAAAAAATAGGTTTCTATATATTCTAGTAGGATTATTATTATTAATTTCTTTTTTCTTAGAGACAGAGTCTCACTTTGTCGCCCTTGGTAGAGTGCTGTGGCATCACAGCTCACAGCAACCTCCAGCTCTTGGGCTTAGATGATTCTCTTGCCTCAGCCTCCTGAGGAGCTGGGACTACAGGCATTTGCCACAATATCTGGCTATTTTTGTTGTTGTTATTGCAGTTTGGTTGGGGCTGAATTCAAACCCGCCACCCTTGTACATGGTGCCGGTGCTGTACTCACTGAGCCACAGGCGCTGCCTCTGGTAGAATTATTTTTCTTTTTAACATCAGTTGTGAGACAATCATCTGATTTCACAAATGCAGACATCTTAAGAAATGTGGATTTTAAAATAGAACTTAGAATTAAGAAAACCTGGCATTTAAAAAAATATAATTCTTGTTGTATTATTTCTGTATTCATGGATATTAAATTGTCCGAGTTATGGTCCTATAATTTTAAGGCTATTCTTAACAGGGCATAATAGTTAGGAGAGTCTCCTTCTCCCTGTTCCTTAATATTTTGTTCTGGGGAAATGTGTATAAAATAATTATTAAGAACAACTTAAAAAGTAAATGAAAGTGCAGTGTCGGCAAGAGATAACAGGAAGCATTCTGAACGGTTAGGATGGTTATTAGCAGCCAGTCAAGTGACCCAGGAGGTAAGGGCTAATCTGTGTTAACTTTGAATGGACACCTTGCATCTTTCAGAACTGCAGTCCTCACCCTCAGGCTGTGGACTGGTGCTGGTCTATTAGGAACTGGGCTGCACAGTATCACTACCTGAGCTCCCTTCCAGTCCTGGGTCCTCTCCTCCCCACCTCCCGTCCACAGAGCCAAAAAGGTTCTGGCTTGTGTCCTGTTAGAAACTGGGCCTTGCAGAGGGAGGTGAGAGGTGAGTAAAGCCTCATTTGTATTTATAGCCACTCCCTGCTCACATCACTACTTGAGCTCTGCCTCCTGTTCCTCATTCCCTACCTTCAAGGAAAAACTGGGACCTGGTGCCAAAACAGTGGGAACCACTGTTTTAGAACAAAACAGGATAGTACTATCTTTGCATTTTTCTCCAGCTTGCTGCCTTCTCAAATACTTGTAAGCTACTAGGTCTCCATCTGATCTCTTAAGCAATTCAAGATCCAAACAGATTACTCTACTTTGCTTTACCTGAAGGCAGTGTTTCAATCTTTATAGCTCCAGCTATATCGCATATTTGTGATTATTACTCAATAGTTTTATAAGGGCTTACTTTGTTTGCTTAAATATATTTATTGAAAAAGGAAACTTTATATGATGATTTTAGATGCAAAAACTAATATCAAAAGACAAAACCTCAACAGATTTATTTATAGATCTGTCTCATATTTGTGATTCACAAATGGGAGAGCCTATGTTCTACAAAGGAGAATGTGCTTCCTTGCCCCAGCCCATGGGGCTAGTTCAGCAGGGACCTAGAGTAGAGAGTGAAAGAGACAAGAGACACGAGGAAATGAGAGCAAGACAGGATTCTGATCAAGCTCTGAAAACTTTATTTTTTAACAGATATTTAAATGCTCACGGGTGAGTTATGGTGGGGGTTTCTGACAACAGGTGTGATGTTTTTAGTGTCTGGAACCAAGTTCCTGGAGCCAAGGGTAACAATGTCCTACCCGCCCATAAATACTTTCCAGCTGTGATAGTCCTGATAATCCAGCTGTGAATATTCCTGATAAGCTTTTTCTTAGGTTTTGGCTCCTGGCATCTCCTCCCTTTTTATTTTTTAAGTGAGGCGGCTTAGGTGGGAATGAGGAATGAATGTCTCATCTATTGATGAGTGGGTATTGACCTATGGGGGGAAGTATTGACCTGATTCCTCCCGCGGGACTCAGAAGTTCCCGCATTCTAGGTGGCTCTTGGTGTCTTTTGGGGAGGAGAGGCAGAGCCTTTTAATGGTGTGGTCCTTCAGCGGACAAGTCAAATATTGACACCAACCTCTATGCAAATCAGGTTTGCTTCCAAGGGGACTCAGAGTGGACGATAGTGTCCTCTTCCTCTGGGCAGTGTGAGAACAATGAGTTTGAAAAGGTGGAGAAAATAAAATAGAACAAGGAGAAAAGCTGATTGGCTAATGTCAGGTTACTCCAGGTTTCTTTTTTTTTTGGGGGGGGGTAAAGATCAAAGCAGAGGGGATGTCCTTGTTGTGCTGACTCAGGTAGAGTGGGGTCCCCTGTGTTTTCAGAAAAAACTTATCTGTTTGGAGATCTACTTGTTCCTTGAAGTTTCAGTTTGATTATGTAGCACTTATATATGTAATTTCATTCTGGTTTGATATGGTCTGATGGGGTCTAGTGCAGGAGCTCAGTTCAGAGCAATGACATCTCATAATTTTTGATTGATGTCATTTCACACTATACATGCAAAGCAATTGTAGGCCAAAGATGGGTCCACATCAGAAAAACTGAGAATTCATTCATGTGTACCTGCTTAAAACCACCAGTGCCTTTGGAAAACCATTCCTGGCAGATAAAGTTCTGTATGATCTGCTCTCTGCCAACCACTCTCTCTGCTCCATGCCCCACAGTGTAGGGACAGGGACCATTCCTAGCTCCAGCTGCCAAGCTCTCCTCCCCTACCTTCCACCACACTTACCACACTCACTCTTCCTCTGCACTTGGCACAACCAGCTTTTTCTTGTCATTCCAACCTCAGCTTAAATGTCACCTCCTGCAGTGGTCACTGTTGGTGTCCTTCCCAGAAACTCTCAGAGCCTTTTCTAGTTCTGCTTCACCACTCTGTGGTCCTCACATCTTCCATGCCTCCAGCAGCACACTTTACACACAGTATTCTGTTTAAAAAGTTAATTGAACAGGGGGAGGAAACATAGATAAATGGCTGGATCAGTACATCTGAAGAATTAGAATTCACTTGAATAATTAATGAGAAGGGCAGAAACTTGTTAATTACCACCTGCTTGCCAGAATAGTTTTCAGAACAACAGAGAATTGGCTAGGGGAATAAAACTAAGACAGGATCATTTAAAGAGGAATTATGAAGACTGGGTATCATATCCAGAGAAGGCTGTTAGCAGAAAATGGGAAGGAAGCTTTGCTTATCTGGGGACTAATGTACAGAACAATCTATTTGCTAGACAAATCTATTTGCTATTGATTTCCATTAAGCAGATTTCTAAAATATCATAGATTGGTGTGCAAGGCAGACTTAGCGTCACAAACACACAAAGCACAATGCCAGCTTCTGGCTACCGTTGATGGCAGATTGGGTTATGGGTGCCGTGCCCTCTGGAGGGCCAGTGCGGCTGTGTCAGATGGTGGCACTCTCACTCTCCCTGGGCCTTGTATGAGGCGATTTCTAGACTGATCAGAGCCCCCCCAGTGTGGAGAGGATGTGAATCACGGACTGCACGGCCTCCTGTCTGCCTTCCTCCCTGCTCATTGATCGGGCTGAGTGCTCAGCAGTTATATTTCCACTGGGAAAACTGCACGCACTCTTCTCTCCTGTGCTTTCCGACACAACAGTCTCCTTCCTAATAAGAGATGAGCTCCGATCTCATTTATTGATTTTGTTTTTCCGGTTGCCTTTTCTGGGAAGACACATTACTGTGATGCAAGATGTGAGAGAGACTGATGTTTGTAGGAAACAGGTTGGAAGAAGATACCCGGGAAGACTGAGGTACCCACATTGTGGACAGCCAGTGTTTCACCAGGGCCTGCCACTTCCCAGGCCTGCCTGCCACTGGTAACCTGTTGGTGGCCTGCCCATTTGGGGTTTTGGCTGGAACCAGAAGTGCATGTGCTCACTGTATCACACTTACAGCACTTATAAAGGAGCACTAGCCCTATAAGTGCCAAGGCAGAGGAGAGGAGAGAAGTTGGATTGGAAGATTCTGCTCCTCTGCCAACATCTCCCACAGCTTCCTGAAATAAACATTCAATCTACATAAATGCTTACTTCTTGTATATAAATGTAGCTTTGAATAAGTCTCAGCACCTCTTTAAATCATAAGATTGCCCCTGAGCCCTTCTGGGGTAATAATTTGCACAAAAGATGCCTTCCTGGCCAAAGAGAGTGCCTCCCGGCCTGGAAGTTAGACCAGTAGCTTTGAACTCCATCAATTGGTCTGAAACTTGACACCCCTATGGCATGATCACTAGGAAGAATGCTAAGAAACTAACTATAGGCAGTACCGGGTTGCAAACAAGACAGGTTTTGTAGGTTTGGTCTTAAATTGAATTTGTATGTAAGTTGGAACAGGTACATTACCCAGAACAGCCTCCATTTGTAAGTGCGAGTTGTATGCAAGTCAGATGTTTGTAACTCAGGGACTCCTATAGATCTTGACTCCCTCCAATCACCTCTGAGTGAACCAAGCAGAATGAATACAGCCATGGATCCTCAGACGAACTTTGAGACATCTACTTGAGTTGGCCCTTAAAGTTAGCAAAGTAGATCTCACTTGGATGGTGCCTGTGTAGCCGCTTGTTATTTTAACTTCAGCTAGAAGCAAACAAATGGCAGATAAACTAAACACAGAGGCTTAAACAACTAGTGATTTCATTGATGATTTCTCCTTGGTATTTTAGAGCTTCAAAACCTTCCCTGAAGTGAGAAGTAACCCTCAGGAGGGTATTAGAATGTTGTCCTTAGGACACAGAACTCTTATCAGACAGCAGAAGGGGTGGAAAGCAGCCGGAGAAGCCTGGGTGACTCACAGCAGGGCAAAGCCCAATGGGACACATAAGCTGCTCTTTATTTCCGAAGAGGACTGTGTTGCTTGTCTCTGCTGCAGGCCCCGTCAGTTGTCTATCCAATACCCTATCCCCATCCTGTCCTTCTTCAGTTCATGTGGGATAGCTGTATGCCAATGGCAGTCAAATCCCACTGAAACTGAAACCAATCGTGACAATGCTGTTTTCTGCTTTCCCAGACTCTTTTGTAGATGAGGATGGTCAAGAAGTGTGGCCTCATCAGAGCCAAGGAAGTATAAGGGAAAGTTTGCTGTGGGGATTGGAAAATCACATTTATAATAAATGGGTATGGCTAGCATTAAATCCTGCATTACATGTAATTATAAAGCTTGGTAACATGGCAGCCACTGTGTGATCATTAGGCCCAAAGCATGAGGGCAAATATCAAGAGGAGGGTAAGATGCTAGTACCCCCAAGAACTTCTGTTTCTGGCCAAGCTGGGACTAAATTTACCCTTCTATTTGAAGTGAACATAAAAGAGGGGAAAAAATGCAAAATAACAGGCTTTTTTTGTTTGTTTTTTGAAACAAAGTCTCACTTTGTCACCCTGGGTAGAGTGCTATGGTGTCATAGCTCACAGCAACCTCAAACTCTTAGGCTCAAGCAATCTTCTTGCCTCAGTCTCCGGCATACTGAGATTACAGGTGCATGCCACAATGCCTTCCTGGTTTTTCTATTTTTAGTAGAGATGGGGGTCTCACTTTTGCTCAGGCTGGTCTTGAACTCTTGAGCTCAAGCGATCCACCTTCCTTGGATTACAGGCGTGAGCCACTGTACATGGCCATGACAGTTTTTTATTTTATTTTATTTTTTTAAGACATTGGGAGATCAGACAATGAAGAGCAGTGATACAAAAGAAGCTTGGGAAAGATTAGGTGAGCCCTATGATTGCCTTAGATTACTGCCCTGAAGGAGAGGAGGGAGCTCCAGCAGAGCCCAGTGGACTTCCTGAGCTGAGGTGATGAAGTGAAGCATCTGAAAAGGACAGCATAGTAGAGCTTGCAGAGGACCAGGGAAGAGATTGCCATCCACAACAAGGAATCCAGACAGTTTCAGCTAAGTACTGATTGCACACACATGTGAGGAAATAGCCAACGCCGGGAAAAGAACAACCCAAATGGATTCTAAGATGTTTTCTGATCATGATGAAATTAAAGTAGAAATTACTAACAGAGGCTCGGCACCTGTAACTCAAGCGGCCAAGGCGCCAGCCACATACACCGAGGCTGGAGGGTTCGAACCCGGCCTGGGCCAGCTAAAAACAAAACAAAACAAAAAAAACAACTGCAATAAAACAATAGTTGGGTGTTGCGGCAGGTGCCTATAGTCCCAGCTACTTAGGAGGTTGAGGCAAGAGAATCACTTAAGCCCAGGAGTTTGAGGTTGCTGTGAGCTGTGATGCCACAGCACTCTACCTAGGTTGACAGCTTCAGGCTTTGTCTCAAAAAAAAAAAAAAAAGAGAAAAATTTTGGAGAGATGTGTCACCAAGAAAATGTATTGAAATAAGCCCATAAAGATATGCTCAACATCATTAGAGAAAAGCAAATTAAAACCAGAATGTACTACATACCTGTTAGAATGGCTAACGTAAAAATAAAAGAAAACAAAACAAGAACCCTGCCAAGGATTCCTAAGGATACAGAAGAATTGGAACTCTCTCATATGCTTACTGAGTAATACTACTCAGTAATAAAAAGTAGCAAACTACCGGTACACATTGCAACATGGGGATCAGTGTTCTCTGGAGGAATGCAAGGAAAGACAGAGGGAGAGGTTATAAAGGGAGACAGGGAAACATTTGGGGGCAATGGATATGTTCATTATCTTGATTGTTGTGTTGGTTTCATGGATATATACCAATGACAGAATGTATCAAATTGTATGCATTATTTATGTGGAGTTTATTCTATATCAATTATACCTGTTCCTTCTCCCCCCGAGACTCACTTTGTCACCCCTGGTAGAGTGCTGTGGCATCATAGCTCACATTACCCTCAAATCTTGGGCTCAAGTGATTCCCTTGCCTCAGTCTCCCAAGTAGCTGGGCCTACAAGTGCCTGCCACAATGCCCAGCTATTTTTAGAGATGGGGTCCTCACTCTGGCTCAGGCTGGTGTCGAACTCATGAGCTCAGGTGATCTACCCACCCGGGCCTCCCAAAGTGCTGAGATTATAGCATGAGCCACTGCACCCAGCAAATTATACCTGTTTAAGCTACTATGTGTGTGTGTGTGTGTGTGTGTGTGTGTGTGTGTGTGACAAAATCTCAAGCTATCATCCTGGGTAGAGTGCTGTGGCGTCATAGCTCACAGCAACCTCCAACTCTTGGGCTCAAGTGATCCTCCTGCTTCAGTTTTTCTATTTTTAGTAGAGACAAGGTCTTGCTTTTGCTCAGGCTGATCTCAAACTCGTGAGCTCAAGCAATCCACCCGCCTGGGCCTCCTAATACAGGAGTGAGCCACCACGCCCAGCCCTATTTAAGCTATTAAAAAAAGGAAAGAAAAGATGCCTTGACATTGTTGAATCACTTATCAAATGGACCAGTTGTCCATCTCCAAATCTTTGGATTATGAAAAAAAATATAATAAGTCAGTTTTTCTGTTCTTTTCATTTGATAGCATAATTTACTGTGATATCTACCCAACATCTTGGCTTACATAGTAAAAATCACAGAATATTTGAACTTGAAGGGACTTTGGGGATCAGCCATTCAAACAAAGCCTCTCCTGTGTGCCTCACTTCCTTATTGTACAGACGTGGAAACAGAACCTACAGAAGTGGACAGATTTGGCCAGATGCACGCAGCAGATCTGTCAGAAGATGTGGGATGACTCCCAAAGCTGGGCTTTTTCCAGAACTCTACCCTGTAGTCTGCCTTTTTAATTTTTAATTTTTATTTCCTTAAAACAGCAAGGAGAAAAAATTCAGGGTGGAATTTAATGCTTGCAAGTGGAATTACCTAGAGGAACTGTTGAATGTTTTATAAATGATGTAACCGAGCCTTGGGGTACAGATGAGACCAAGATATTTTCTCTTAGAGTCCCAAAGCCAAAACTGAACACTGGTTTTTTGAGGCAAGTGAAGGAAAATAACACTACTTGCCCCAAATGATTCCCACATAGATGACTTACTTTCAGTAGGCAACATCTGCCTTTGTTAAGTAAGTACTCCTCTGGGTGTGCATGCCTGGAATAGCAATCCTGAAGTTTCTAAGGGTATTCACATTTTAAAAGTGAAGTGCAAAAATTCAGTCATCTTGTGTGAGTTGACATTTTTTAAATGGCGTGTCTTTTTTTAATATCTAGAAACTAAATTTGTTTTAGGTTAGGGCTTACTCATGAAGAGCTGAATGGCTGTCTTATTCCTAAACTGTTCCCATCTTTGAGCAAAGGCCAAACAATGAATATTCCAGCTGAGATAGAATAAGAAAGTTAATATCACCAAGTCATGGGTAACTGAAACCTTCCTGGTTCCACCTGCTATTAATATACTATGTGTCAAACAAAAGTCAGGCACTTCTAAAGAAAACATTATTCAATGATTCTTTTTAAAGTACACTGAGGAAGATTTTATCCAGAACCATCACTGTAGGTACAGGGACCACTGGGAGTGAGGGGGAAGGAGTGGGTTCAACTCTGAGTACAGCACGAGCAAGTGGAAATTTACAGCTGAGGAGGAAGACGGTTATATCCTTCCAGTGGATGGAAATGACTAAGAGGGGCAAGGAAGATTCTTGCTGAAGACAGGCCAGTGTAGTGTGGTCAGACATCACCTGCAGGAAGGTAAAGAATGAGGACCTGATTGCCCCGGCCCGCGGGGCTAGTTCAGCAGGGACCTAGGGTATGAAGGGAGAGAGTGGAACAAGGGAACAAGAGGCACGAAGAATGGGGAGCAAGACAGGATTCTGATCAAACTCCCAAAAACTTTATTTTTTAACAGCTATTTAAA
>CAUYPK010011935.1:0-19687 GCA_963574355.1 Loris lydekkerianus | reverse complement strand
AAGGAGCAGCTGGGTGGCTCCCAGAAACATTAATAAAACAGGTTAATAATAATAACATATCCAGGGAACCATCTCTTCCCTGAGATTACTTATCCCTTCTCTTTCAGGAAAATGAAAGGACCTTGCAGGCTGCTGCTGTTCATGTCAACAATTCTCCCAAAGCCAAAAGAGCCGTTCCTGCCCCTTGTGGCTGGCATTTCTCTCGCAACTTCTGCCGTAGCTGCTGGCTTGGCAGGAGGAGCATTAGGTCATTCCCTTATGTCCACAGCTAAACTCTCTCAACAATTCCAATTAGCAGTAGAAGCTTCGGCCGAATCTCTGGCGTCTTTACAACGACAGATTATTTCTCTTGCTCAAGTAGCCTTACAAAATCGACAGGCTTTAGATCTTGTAACAGCCGAAAAAGGTGGAACATGCTTATTTTTAGGAGAAGAATGTTGTTTCTATGTTAATGAATCTGGTGTGGTAGAAACCCAAGTTAAGGAATTACATAAGCTTAGCATTGATTTACAAAAACAAAAATTTTCTGCTGCCGCCGATGATTGGTGGAAATCTTCTATATTCTCTTTTCTAATGCCCCTTGTAGGACAATTAATTAGTCTTTTATTGTTAGTTACTTCAGGCCCATTTTTGTTCAATAAGTTAATGGATTTTATAAAGAAACAAATTGACTCCTTGGCATCAAAACCCTTACAAATTCACTACCACCGACTTGACCTAATAGATAGAGGCCTGGCAGAACCAGAGAACGATTACCTCCTTTAGGAGCTACACAGAACTCAGATCTGTGCACGTTGGTTCATCCCAATGCAAACACAACGTGGGTACCTATATGGGGTGCAAGGCAAAGCACTGCAAAGGGAGGACACTATCGTCCACTCTGAGTCCCCTTGGAAGCAAACCTGATTTGTATAGAGGTTGGTGTCAATATTTGACCTGTCCACTGAAGGACTGCTCCATGAAAAGGCTCTGCCTCTCCTCCCCAAAAGACACCAAGAGCCACTTAAAATGCAGGGACTTCAGAACCCCGCAGGAGGAATCAGGTCAATACTTCCCCCCATAGGTCAATGCCCACTCATCAATAGATAAGATGTTCATTCCTCGTTCCCACCAATGCCGCCTCACTCAAACAATATAAAAAGGGAGCCGAAAACCTAAGAATAAGTTTATCAGGAATATTCACAGCCGGTTTAACAGGAATAGTCACAGCTGGAAAGCATTTAAGGGCGAGTAGGGCATTGTTACCCTTGGCTCCAGGAACTTGGTTCCAGACACTAAAAACATCACACCTGTTATCAGAAAACCCCCCCACCCTAAATTCACCCACAGGCCTATTCCCCTCTGCCTGTATTTATATGGCTGTTGAAAAATAAAGTTTGGGGAGTTTGATCAGAATCCTGTCTTGCTCCCCTTTCTTCGTGCCTCTTGTTCCCTTCTTCCACTCTCTCCCTCCATATCCTAGGTCCCTGCTGAACTAGCCCCGCGGGCCGGGGCACTTCTGGCTCTGAACAACTTTTCAAGAATGGAGTCCAAAGTTGGTGGGGTGAAAGGCATCCCTCTGCCCTCACTATGAACACCACATCCTTAGCATGGGCAGATGAACCCTGGTCGCCTTTCACACTGTTCTGATCCCCTGGTCGCCTTTCACACTGTTCTGATCCCCTGGTACCATTTTCCCTCTCCTCTTTCTTTCGATGTCACCTCTTTTGTCTCTGACCCTCCACCCCCACTCCAGGGCAGTTTCCCTTTCCTGTCCATAGCATCTGGATCCTCCTCTGCCTCATAGTTCCCCTCCAGCTGCAATTTTACGTGTGTGTGTAAATTACTCCATCCATGCTGGTGTCCCATGGGAACTGCATGCTCTGTGACAGCAGGGGCTCCTGTCTGGTTTTGATCACTGCTGTGTCCTCAAGGCCTTGGTCAGGTTGTGGCATACAGTAGGTCCTCAATTATAGATGTTTTTTAAACAAATGATTGCAACAAGTATGAGTGGGGTGGGTGGTGTGATCACAGGCTTCTTCCCAGAACTGGAGAAAGGCATGATTCTCACAAGCTCCCAACCCTCTTAGCTCTGGTCCTGGGCTCCGTGCTACCCTGGTGTGTGTATTAACATGGTGCTGAGGAAGAAGGGGGGATCCCACAAGTTAACAGCTCTGCCCCCAGGTCAGACCCTCCTGGTCTGAAATACAGTTTTACCACTTGCCAACTCTACAGTCTTGGACAAGTTATTTCAATTCTTGCCTCCTCCGTTTTCTCATGCAATAGTCCCCAAACCTATGCCCTGTGAGATTAATGAGATAATGTAGGAACATACATGTTAGCTGATATTATTAGGAAAGGAAAGACCCCCAAATCCCCAAAACCTCCTCCTCCTTGGTCACTGTAAGTCAGATAGGTACATGGAACTTCACCTGCAACCAATAAGATGTTTTAAAACAGGGGTATCCAACCTTTCTCTTTTCCTCTGCTATACATTGGAAGAAGAGTTCTCTTGGGCCATATGTTAAATACACAGACATTGATGAAAGCTGATCAGCAAAAACAAAGGTCTGTGCAAACTTTTTGTGATAATGGACACCACAGATAAGCAAAAAAAAAGTCCTCACAAAATCAGAGTTCGGCCCATGGGCCACAGGTTGGACACCCCTGTTTTAGAATATCTGAAAGTTTATCCTAAGGGTTTTGTTTTTGTTGTTGTTGTTGTTGTTGTTTTAATCCAACAACTGATTCTTCCTCTATTTCAGCTGCTGCCACCAGCTGTGCTTGCTGTGCAGTTACCTGTGTGGAATTGAGAGAGGATGCCCAGGAAAAACGAGGTCTAAGAGAACAGAGGATACACCTGCAAGGTCCTCCCAGAGTGACTCAGCTCCTAGAAATCTGTAGAAACTTAACTTCCTGGGACCTGGAAACTAACACTTCCTTCTGCTTCTGTAAAAGAACCGCAGTTCTGTAAAAACTCAGCCCGCTTCTCCAGCTTGATTCAAACTGACCAATGAGAAAGGTACTCAGAAGGTGGAACTTTTTTGACTATGGATAAAAAGGAGAAAACTGAGCCAGTCTGAGAGTACAGCCTTGTTTGTTTGTTTGTTTGTTTGTTTGTTTTGAGACAGAGTCTCACTACATTGCCCTTGGTAAAGTGCTGTAATGTCACAGCTCACAGCAACCTCAAACTGTTGGGCTTAAGTGATTCTCTTGCCTCAGCCTCCCAAGTAGCTAGGACTACAGGTGCCCACCACAGTGCCTGGCTATTTTTAGAGGCAGAGTCTTGCTCTGGCTCAGGCTAGTCTTGAACCTGTGAGCTCAGGCAGTCCACCCACCTTGACCTCCCAGAGTGCTAGGATTATAGGCGTGAGCCTCAGCACAACCATTTTTTGGATTTTTGTCTGTCATTGCTCTGCAGCTTGGAATAAAGCCCTTCGTCTTTTAAACATGGTGTTTTGGTGTTCTTTCTCTCCATTGGGCCTTGTCTTCCTGCAACAGAATCGTTTTCTTTTTTTTATTAAATCATGAACACATAGATCATGTATACATTAATGCATTTATAGGATACAATGTGCTGATTTCATATAGAATTAGGAATACTGGGCGGTGCCTGTGGCTCAGTGGGTAGGGTGCTGGCCCCATATACTGAGGGTGGCAGGTTTGAAGCAGGCCCTGGTCAAACTACAACAACAAAAAAAAAAAACAGCTGGGTGTTGTGGGGGCACCTATAGTCCCAGCTACTCGGGAGGCTAAGGCAAGAGAATAGCCTAAGGCCAGGAGTTGGAGGTTGTTGTGAGCTATGACACCATGGCACTCTACCGAGGGCAATAAAATGAGACTCTGTCTTTAAAAAAAAGAATTAGGAACACTTACATCACACTGGTTAGTTAATATATACCTCAACTTGTTTACTTAATTATTGTGTTAAGACATTTATACTCTATACTTAATAGATCTGACATGGACCCTTGCATTATGCACCATAGGTGTGATCCCACCATTCACCCTCCCTCAATCTGAGCTCCCCCTCCCCTCCCATCCCTTCTCCTCCCTCCTTCATCCTGGGCCATAGCTGTGATCTATTCTTCATATGAAAATGCAAGTGATTGTAAATTGGTTTCATAGTAGTACTGAGTACATTGGATATTTTTTTCTTCCATTCTTGAGATACTTTACTAAGTAGGATATGTTCTAGTTCCATCCATGTAAATGTAAAAGAGGTGAAGTCTCCATCTTTTTTTTTTTTTTTTGCAGTTTTTGGCCAGGGCTGGGTTTGAACCCGCCATCTCCAGCATATGGGGCTGGTGCCCTACTCCTTTGAGCCACAGGCGCCGCCCACGTCTCCATCTTTTTTAAAGCTGCATAATATTACATGGTATGCATATACTATAATTTATTAATCCATTCATTGGTCGATGGGCACTTGGGCTTCTTCCATGACTTGGCTATTATGAATTGAGCTGCAATGAACAATCTGGTACAAATATCTTTTTTATAAAGTGATTTTTGGTCTTTTGGATATACACCTAGTAGAGGAATTGCAGGATCAAATGGCAGGTCTACTTTTAAATCCCTGGGTATTCTCCATACTTCTTTCGAAAAGGGACATAATAGCTCGCACTCCCACCAGCAGTGCAGAAGTGTTCCCTTTTCTCCACATCCACACCAACATCTGTAGCTTTGGGATTTTATTATGTGAGCCACTCTTACTGGAGTTAGACGATATCTCAAAGTGGTTTTGATTTGCATTTCTCTGATGATTAAAGATGATGAGCATTTTTCATGTGTCTGTAGTCCATGTGCCTATCTTCTTCAGAGATGCTTCTGTTCAAGTCCCTTGCTCACAATGAAATGGGATTACTTGTTCTTTTTTTAATTTTATTTATTTATTTATTTTTGAGACAGAGCCTCAAGCTGTCACCCTGGGTAGAGTGCTGTGGCATCGCAGCTTACAGCAACCTCTAATTCTTGGGCTCAAGTGATTCTCTTGCCTCTGCCTCCCAAATAACTGGGACTACAGGCACTTGCCACAACACCTGGCTATTTTTTGGTTGTAGTTGTCATTGTTTGGTGGGTCAGGGCTGGATTTGAACCCACCAGCTCAGGTGTATGTGGCTAGCACCTTAGCTGCGTGAGCCACAGGCACCGAGCCTGTTCTTTTTTTATTAATAAGTTTGAGTTCTCTGTGGATTCTGTTCTTTGTTTTGTTTTGTCGCAGTTTTGGCCAGGGCTGGGTTTGAACCTGCCACCTCCGGTATATGGGGCCAGCACCCTACTCCTTTGAGCCACAGGCACTGCCCTCTGTGGATTCTGGTTATCAAACCTTTGTCAGAAGCATAACCTGCAAATATCCTTTCCCATTCTGAGAGCTGTCTGCTTGCTTTACTTGCTGTGTTCTTGGCTGTGCAGAAGCTTTTTAGTTTGATCAGGTTGCAGTAGTGTATTTTTGATGCTGCTTCAATTACCTGGGGAGTCCTCCTCATAAAATATTCACCTAGGCCAATTCCTTCAAGAGTTTTCCCTGCACTTTCTTCAAGCATTTTTATAGTTTCATGTCTTAAGTTTAAATCTCTTATCCAGTCAGAATCAATTTTTGTTAATGGTGAAAGGTGTGGGTACAGTTTCAGTCTTCTACAAGTTGCCAGCCAATTCTCGCAGCACCATTTGTTGAACAGGGAATCTTTCCCCCAATTTATATTTTTGATGGGCTTATCCAAGATCAAATGACAATAAGTGTCTGGGTTTGTCTCTTGGTTCTCAATTCTGTTCCATATATCTACCTTTCTATTTTTGTGCCAATACCATGCTGTTTTGATCACTATAGATTTATAGTATAGTTTGAAGTATCGTGGCATGATTCCTCCTGATTTGTTTTTACTTCTGAGTGATGTCTTGGCTATTCGAAGTTTTTTTCTGGTTCCATATAAAACAAAGTACTATTTTTCCCAGATATATAAAGTACAATGGTGCTTTGATAGGGACTGCATTAAATTTGTAAATTGCTTTGGGTAATATGGACATTTTAACAATATTGATTCTTCCCAGCCATGAGCATGGTATGTTTTTCCATTTGTTAACATCTTTAGCTATTTCTTTTCTCAGAGTTTCATAATTCTCTTTATAGAGATCTTTCACATCCTTTGTTAGGTAAATTCCAAAATATTTCATCTTATTTGGCATAACTGTAAAGGGAATAGTGTCCTTGACTCTTTTTTCGGCTTGACTATTATTGGTATATATAAAAGCTACTAATTTGTGAGTATTGATTTTGTATCCTGAGACACTGCTGTATTCCTTGATCACTTCTAAGAGTTTTGTAGTTGAATTTCTGGGGTTTTTATATAAAATCATATCATCTGCAATGAGTAAAGTTTGATCTCCTCTGACCCTATTTTTATACCCTTGATCACCTTCTCTTGCCTGATTGCGATGGCTAAGACTTCCATTACAATGTTAAAAAGCAGTGGAGACAATGGACAACCTTGCCTGATTCCTGATCTTAGAGGAGATGTTTTCAATTTTCCTCCATTCAATGATATTGGCTGTGGGTTTGCTGTAGATGGCTTCTATCAGTTTAAGAAAAAGCCCTTTTATATCTATTTTCTTAAGTGTTCTGATCATGAAAGAATGCTGGATATTGTCAAAAGCTTTTTCTGCATCCATTGAGAGAATCATATGGTCTTTGTTTTTTAGTTTGTTTATGTGCTATATTATATTTACATATTTACATATGTTGAACCAACCTTGAGATCCTGGCATAAAACCCACTTGGTCATGGTATATAATTCGTTTGATATGTTGCTGAATTCTGTTTGCTAAGATCTTATTGAATATTTTTGCATCTATGTTCATTAAAGATATTGGTCTATAATTTTCTTTTCTTGTTGGGTCTTTTCCTGGTTTGGGGATCAGGGTGATATTTGCTTCATAGAATGTGTTGGGAAGTATTCCTTCTTTTTTGATGTTTTGGAAAAGGTTAAGTAAATGTGTACTAGTTCCTCTTTAAAGGTTTGATAGAATTCTGATGTGAAGCCATCTGGTTCCAGACTCTTCTTTTTTGGGAGATTTCATATAGTTGATTCTATTTCAGTTCTTGTTATAGGTCTGTTCAGCATTTCCAATTTTTTCTGATTAAGTCTAAGAAGTTGGTATGCTTCCAAGTATTGGTCAATTTCTTTCAGATTTTCATATTTCTGAGAATAAAGTTTCTTATAGTATTCATTAAGAATTCTTTGAATTTCTGAGGTGTCTATATTATTTCACCTTTGTCATTTCTGTTTGATGATATTAGAGACTTTAATTTTCTATTTTTGGTTAGGTTGGCCAAAGGTTTATCATTTTTGTTGAATTTTTTCAAAAAAATCAACTTTTTGATTTATTGATCTTTTGAACAATTCTTTTGTTTTCGATTTCATTTAATTCTGCTCTAATTTTAGTTATTTCTTTTCTTCTGGTGGCTTTGGAGTTGGAATGTTCTTCCTTTTCCAGTTGCTTAAGATGTCCCATTAAGGTATTGACTTCCTCTCTTTCCATTTTCTTGAGAAAGGCTAGCAACACTATAAATTTCCCTCTTAGGACTGCCTTTGCAGTATCCCACAGGTTCTGATAATTTGTGTCTTCATTATTGTTTTGTTCAAAAAATTTGGCAATTTCCTTCTTAATCTCATCTATTACCCAGCTATCATTTAACATAAGATTATTTAGTTTCTATGTCTTTGTATGTGTATGCAGATACCTGTTATTGGTGAGTTCAACTTTTATTGCATGATGATCCAAAAAAATACAAGGAATATTTTCTATACTTTTAAATTTGCTGAGGTTAGACTTGTGACCTAATATGTGACCAATTTTGGAGAATGTTCCATGGGCTGATGAGAAGAATGTGTATTCAGTTTTGTTAGTATGAAATGTTCTGTAGATATCTATTAACTGTAATTGTTGTATGATGAAGTTTAAGTCCAAACTTTCTTTATTTAGTTTCTTATTGGAGGATCTATCCAATAGTGCCAAAGTGTTAAAATCTCCAACTATTATGGTGCTGAAAGATATTAAATTGCTCATTTCTGTCAGGGTCTCCCTTATAAATTGAGGAGCATTCTGGGTGGACACATGAATGTAATAATGGACATCTCATCATGTTGAGTGTTTCTTTTAATAAATATGAAGTGACCATCCTTTTCTTACCTTACTTTTGTTGTTTTAAAGACTAATGTATCTGCAAATAAAATTGCCACCCTTGCTTTTTTCTGATTTCCATTTGCCTGAATTACAGATGTCCATCCCTTCACAACTGAGTCTTTAAGGTAAGATAAGATTCTTGTATGCAGCAGATATCTGGCCAGATATCTGAGTTTTTGTACCTGGTCAGCCAACCTGTGCCTCTTAAGAGGGCAATTTAAGTCATTCACATTAACTGAGAGTATTGAGAAGCCTGGCAATATTTTGGGTGTCAAGTTTTTCAAAAGTCCAGTGGACATTTTTAATCTTTTCACCACTGTGGAAATTGGGTTTTAATCAAGAATTTCAGAAGGCGTTTACTTTGGTGGTAGAGCATTGTGCTAGTCATTATGGAGAATAGGTCTGAGAATATCCTGAAGAGCTGGTTTGGTTATGGCAAATTTCTTCAATGTGAGTATGTCATTTAAGTATTTAACTTCTCCATCATAAATGAAGCTCAATTTAGCTGGATGCAGCATGCTGGGCTGAAAGTTGTTTTGTTTTAGGAGATTGAAGGTCAATGACCATCCTCTTCTGGCTTGAAAAGTTTCAGCAGAGAGATCTGTAATCATTCTAATATTCCCCCCCTTGTAGGTTATGATTTCCTTACATCTGGCTGCTTACAAGATTTTCTCCTTTGTATTAACTTTGGTGAAGTTAATTACAATGTGTCTAGAAGATGCTTTATTTAGGTTCAGTTGTGCTGGGGTTCTGAAACTGCTATCTGAACTTCATTATCTCTTGCCATGCTTGGGAATTTCTCCTCAATTATCTCTTGGAGTAGAGTATCTGTGCCTTTCAGAACATCCTCTTCTCCTTCAGGGATTCCTATAAGGCGAATGTTTTCTCTTTTGGAGTGGTCCCACAATTCTCTCAGGGAATGATCTGTTTTTGCTTTCCACTTTTCTTCCTCTTTGAACATTTGGGAGCATTCAAAAGCTTTGTTTTCAATGTCAGAGATCCTTTCTCCTGCCTGCTTCATTCTGTTACTGAGGGATTCTACTGTATTTCTCAGATCTTTGAGGGCTGCAAGTTCTTGCCTCAATGTGTCAAAATCTTTGGTGATTTTGTCTTTGAATTCATTGAATTATTGAGACAACTTTTGAATTGCTTCTTGAATTTCTAATTCCAACTTTACCTCCATTCTGTTAATCTTATTTGCGATCCAAATTCTGAATTCAATTTCTGACATCTCAGCCATTTGTTTATGAATGTTATCTTCTGTTGTGTCTCCTTTGTTATTCCTTGGGGAAGTTGATCTACTCTAATTATTCATGTTGCCAGAGTTTTTCTGCTGATTCCGCCCCATGATTATTTTTCACCATTTGGCTAGAGAAGCTGGTAAGGTGAAACTGAATTGAGGGCTCCTGGAGTTGTAATTAACCAGCCCTTTAACAAAGAACTGGGACTGGTGACTTGCTTTTCCCCTAGAGTTTTACAAAGGTTCCATTCAGTACTATGGCCTGAAACTCTGGGGGACTGATTGGTGTTGTGGGGCGAGATGGCTCTGGCCTGTTTTCAGCTAGTCTCTGTCCAATCCTAGTGAATCAGAAGCTTTGGGCTGAAATCTCAGCTGTGGAGATATATAAGCAACTAAGACACCCTGGCCCTAGCCCTCAACCCCCAGACAACAACTGGAAGAGGAGAATCTCACACTCCCACAATAACACAACCTGGGTACAACCTTGGTGGGTCTCTGGGTGATCAGTCCAGGTCAAGATTTCTAAACCAATTGTCCCAGTCAACACAAACACCAATCAGGTGGGAGAGTTCAAAAAGTCTTCAGCATCTAGTCAGTGGGGGTCCACTGGCAGTTCAAGTGTAACTCACTCCAGTGCTCTGTGGAGTCAGAAAGGCCCACCAGCAAAATAGTCCAGGGTGGCTGGTGTCTCCTTCCCCACATTGCACCTCCATCATACCCAGGCACTGGTAGCCCCATGGGGCTGTGACCCAGTTCCCTCCAATGAACAAATGCACCAGGGATTTGGGCCTGCCAGAGTCAGAGGGAAGTCAATGCCTCCTGGGCCAACAGACCATACTCTGCCACCAGCCAGCTGGGAAGCATTACCTTGAGTGCTCAATGGAAACTGGGGAGTGTTCTAACTGAGCTCATTCCAAACCAGAGATTAACAAAAGAGCAAATGTTTTTCACCTCAGAAACCATGCCTCTTCCCCAGCCACTCTGCTCCTCTGGTATTCCCGCAATGCGAGATCTAACCCCCTCTGGTAATCCACAGAATTGGGGAGGTATCTCTCTGAAATTTGACCCTGGTGGGATCGCTCTATTAACACTATTGCTAGGTGGGAGGTGTCTCCACTCGGATTTCCACACCTCAGTGGTTCCTGATCTTCCACCCATCATACAGAGACCCAAGTCTCTGCCTTCTTCTTATCTGCAACAGAATCTTATTTCTCTAGCTCTGGTACTGACTCATCACTGTCAGATTCTTTTCTGAGGCTATGGCAACTCCTGCTCTGTAGCAGAGACGGTTTCTGCAGCTTCACCAGCATGTTGTTCAGGGAAGGAAGAACCAAGATGGCAGCAGAAAAAGAGCTGGCATGAGCGTGAGGTGCACCTTTTGCAGAAGGAAGCCTGGTGTCAGTAATTCGGTAGGAGTTAGTGAAGAGTAAGATTTACAAATGAAGAATCTTTTTAACAAGTAATGTCATGAAAAAAATATTTGAAGTTAGACTACAAAGCAAAGAAGATATGTTTACAACATCTACAAGATAAACTGTCATTCAAAAAACATGGCATATCATGGCATAACATCACCACTGGGTGATGACCCCTGTTCAGTTCCTTCTGTGCTGCACTTTCTTAGGGCCTCAGCCCAGGAGGGCTAGGATCCACACTGTCTCATCCACCTTGTCTGCTAAGTGAGTTTCACTGCCTGTGAAGGTACCTTCCCAGAATGATGGTCAGACCAGCTGAAGCCTGGTGCTGTGTTGTTGGCACCATTCCTGAACTAGATTCTCCATCAAGGACTGTTTTTAACCTGAAGCCCCCTGGCTGTGAAGACCCAATAGGTTCTCACCCCCTTCTGGCTGGTTAGTGGGTTGCAAAGAACCACATTTGTTCTGAGTTCACTGGATTGGTCCTATCCTTGGACCTGAATGGTTTGGTTGTTAATTGTTTTTTACTTTGAGTTAGCAAGAAGGGCTATTCTGAATATAGCTAAAGACAGAATTAGAAGTCATTTATTCTAAGGAATTGGCAGGATTCCAAATACCTTATTTATATAAGTATAAACAAGATTGGCATGATAGTCAAAGACTCTATTTAAAAAAAAAGTAACCAAGAGGACTGATTATTGGGATAGGTCCAAAATGCTGACCTGGCCCAAAATAGTTCCTCTATTTAGTGCGTGCTAACATGCAAAGTCCAAGGAAGGAAAATGTTTAATAACAGCAACTTATACTTTTTGAGCAGTTCTCATGTGCCAGACACTGTGCTAAGAGCTTTCCATAAATGATCATACATGGCCACAACAGACCCATGACTATCAGTTTATAGATGAGGAAGTAGAAAACAGAGGCCTTACATCTGTGTGCTTCCCCACTGGTCAGAGGGGAAGCCGGGGTGGGAACCTGGGCAACCTGCCTCCAAAGTCTATCTTCTTTCCTACTACCTAGACTAATCTCCCATTTGCTTCTATAAGATTCACTCATGATAGGGCCAGACACATGGCTCTCCACACCTGTAATCCTAGCACTCCGGGAGGCTGAGGCAGATGGATTGCTTGAGTTCACAGGTTCAAGACCAGCCTGAGCAAGAGCGAGACCCTGTCTTTACTTAAAATAGAAAAATTTAGGCAAGAGGATCACTTGAACCCAAGAGTTGGAGGTTGCTGTGAGCTATGATACCACAGCACTCCGCCCAGGGTAACAGTGTGAGACTCTTTCTCAAATTAAAAAAAGATGTACCCAAGATTAGTGTTTGATTAACTTTATCTTTTTTTTTTTTTTTTTTTTTCAGACAGAGTATCACTATTTCTCCCTTGGTACAGTGCCATGGCATCACAGCTCACAGCAACCTCAAATTCTTGGGCTTAAGTGATTCTCTTGCCTCAACCTTCCAAGTAGCTGGTACTACAGGCACTCGCCACAATGCCTGGCTATGTTTTGGTTGTAGTTATCATTGTTGTTTGGCAGGCCCGGGCTGGATTTGAACCTGCCAGCTCCAGTGTATGTGGTTGGCACCCTAGCCACTGAGCTACAGGTGCCAAGCCATGTGTTTGACTAATTTTTGTTTTCTCCAAACCTTTATGTCAAATGCTATGGAGAAAACAAAAGTTTATCAAACCATGCCTTTGCAGAGCCAAGCGTCATGTAGAGATGGTAAGACCTGTGCAGAAATATGAGTAACAAGCATTTGAATAGAACTTGCTATGTTCTAGGCATTATTCTAAGTATTTTACATATACATATTAACTCATTTAATCCTGTGGTGGATGTTGTTGTTCAAAAGTAAACTGAGGCACAAAACAGTTTGAAAGAGTTTGACCGAATAGTAATTCATGAATCAGGCAGGTCCAAGCCAAAAATGTTCAGAAGAACCACTGAGGGAAAACAGGGCTTTTATAGGACAAACAGGAGTAAAGCAAAAAAGCATTTGATTGGTTACAGTTACATAGCTGCTTTATTTAGCCTATTCCTTTGGAAAGTCTCTAGTTATGTAATTATAAGTTTTTTGGCTGTTCCTGACTGGTTGAAGTTAAATTGTGTTTTTCTTTAATGTAGGCATTTACAAGAAATAGCTCAAGGCAGGCTTTGTTTATGTGGCAAATCAAACAAAGTTAAGGTCAGGTAGGAGGCCTAACTGGCTCTGTCACTCGGGGATTCTTCAGGCCTGGTCTCCTTTTTAATTGACTTTCTCATCTCAGTTTTATAAATGATGAAACTGACAAGTCTTTGAAAAGGATGAAGTCGATTTGAAAGTCAGCGCTGCAAGAGATGAAAAGGTTGAGCAGCACAGAAATAAAGGCAAAGCCAGGACCTCAGCATACTCAGCACCTCCCGAGCTTGTTTAGCCAATGGCAAATTCACCCTGCAGGTTTTTGATCCTTTCTATAGTGCTTCATTTTAAAATTAATTTATTAAAGTAAAATTAATATTATCAAAATAAAATGAATTTAATACCTACAATGAGCGCCTTTAATGTACCAAGCCCGGGAAAGTCCACTGGGGTGAAATGATGTACTCATGAGGACCTCTGAAAGAGAAAGGGCATCAGGATGGCTTAGCACAGGTGTCCCCAGGGAGAGCTGGGAAACTGCCCAGCAGACAGAAGGCAAGGCCTTGTAGGCGGCATGGTCACTCCAAAGACCCAGAGCTGTGAAGGAGCCCAGCAGTGTGACACCTACACAGAGCTGCGTGTGGCTGGAGCACTGGGGGGGAGGCACCGTGCACAGGAGGAGAGGGGAAAAGAATTATGGGCGAGAAGACAGGGAGGTGAGGGGAGGCCTAGATCAGGAAGGTCCTTGAGTGACAAACTAAACAGTTTTAAGTTTTTCCAATAAACCAGAGAAAGCTACAGGCAAAGTCTGACCAGGACGGTGTAGTGGTCAGATTTGTGCTTCAGGACTCTATGAAGGATGAGCTGGAGGTGAGGGGCCAGGCAGGGACCATGCCGAGGCTGTTGTCATGACCCTGATAGGGAAGTGAAGCCCTCAGGGCGGCTGACCAAGTTCAAGGCAGACTTATCTAATGCTTTGCTGAAATCAGTGTATTCTGTGTCTGGCATTTCTGTTGTTCCAACTATTTTATCCCATTTAATTTTGTTTTTACATGTTTTATACTTCTAAATCTATAGATCAACCTTAGCCTCGCTAAAAGTGGCACAGCCAGACATGTGCGTCAGAGAGGCAGGAGGAGGCGTCTGCACCACCTAGGAAGGACTCTTGCCTGAATCACTCTTTGGATCCAACCAGCAGTTTGCAGGAAATGTGGGGACTACAGAAGCAAGTCAGGAAGGAATGAGCCAAATCTAGAATGCAAAACATTCCACAAAACAAATGATCAGCTTCTGTAATAAAGTGCTGGCATGAAAGAGAAAGCGAGGGTAACTGTCATGGAATAAAAAAGATTCAGAGGAGTAACAACCAGGGCCTTGTTCAAACCCTCATTTAAGGAAATCAACTATGAAAAAAAGCTTTCCCAGTTCAGGAAATCTGAAAGAGGATGAAGTGTCAAATATTTTGAGGAATTACTATGATTAATTTTGGGGAGTCAAATGTGATAATGATGGGGTTTCCTTTATAGGAATATTTTAGGTGACATGCCATGATCTCTGGGATAAATGAAATAAAATAAAATAAAATTCATCTAATGAAAATGAAAGAGTATTGGAATAACTCGATTATTATTGGGGCTGGTAAATGAGCACATAGAATAAGTTTTCCTATTGTTTTGTGTGTCTGAAATTTCCCATAATAAAAAGGTGTGTGTGTGTGTATTTAGTTAACTCTGCTCACTTTTCTTTTTTCTTTCTTTTTTTTTTTTCGAGATAGAGTCTCACTATGTCTCCCTCAATAGAGTGTTGTGGCATCATAGCTCACAGCAACCTCAGACTCTTAGGCTTAAGCAATTCTCTTGCCTCAGCCTCCCATAACACCATAACGCCCAGCTATTTTTTGTTGCGGTTGTCGTTGTTTAGCTGGCCCTGGCTGGGTTCGAATCCGCCAGCCTTGGTATATGTGGCTGGTGCCGTAACCACTGTGCTATGGGCACTGAGCCCTCTACTCACTTTTCTACTATAAATCTCAGCACTTTAAAGAAAAGAAATATACTTCCTGAGATTGCAGCTTCGCCTTCAGGTATGCCCACCCAAGTGTGCATCTAAATGCCATGAAAAGCTAACTCTCCTTACAGAAAGGAAGGAACTTCAATGTAGCCTTTTGGATTGAATGACAAATTAAAATATTTTCTCTCCCCACCCCCAAAAAAGAAAGAAAACAAATAGATATATATGTTTATAAAATAATAAACTAAATTCCCACCACTCTAATACAACTAAAGTCAGTATTTGGTGAATTTCCTTGGATTCTTTCTTATGCACGTAGTTTATTTTTACATCGGTAGTGATCATTTTGTATTTCAGATTTTATTCTTTTTTGTTCACATCCTTCATTTTACCGTATGGGCTTCATAGCCCGTGAGGAGCTGGCTCTATAGAGCCGACAGCAAACATTTCTTCCCATGTCTGCATTTAGGGCTGGCACACTGGTAGCATGAAATCAGCCATGGTGGGAATATTAAATTATGAGAATCAGCACACATTATAAATCAGAGCTTCTTTCCCAAAGAGACGGTTGTTAAACATTTACCAATGCACCCCTGTTTATAACCATCATTCTAAAGGTCACCGAATAGCCCATTGAGGGATACACAATAATGAACAGTTGTACGACTCTTATCTCTTGTGGGTACTAAGTACTTTACTCACATTAGCTCATTTAATACTAACAATGAACACTGTGAGGTGGGTGCTATTACAACCTGCATTTTAGAGATAAAGAAACAGAAGCAGAAAGCCAGGCACGGGGCTCGCACCTGTAATCCTTGCACTTTGGGAGGCTGAGGTTGGAGGATCACTTGAGCTCAGAAGTTCAAGACCAACCTGAGTAATCACCTGTAGTCCCAGCTACTGTTGAGACTGAGGCAGGAGGATCGCTTGAGCCCAGGAGTTTGAGGTTGCCATGAGCTATGCTGACACAATGGTACTCTACCCAAGGTGACAGAGACTGTGTCTCCAAAAATACATACATACATACATAAAGAAATGAAGGCAGAGAGATGTGAAGTAAGTTGTCCAATGTCCCACTGCTAATAAATGCAGCAGATGCTAAGCTCCACTGGAGCATTGTAGCCACCACTGTAGTCTGCTCTTTTACCTCTACCCAACAGCTGGGCAGCTGCCCTCACAGGCCAGTACCACTGCTCAGTGCATCATCCAGCAAGTGGGAGATTATCCTACAAGGCCAGCATCTGCCAACCCTTCCTGCAGCCTGAGTGCAGGAGCCCAGCCCTCATTCGTAGTTTGCTTCAAGCAGAGGGATGTCACCCTGGAGGAGCAATGCTCTTGAACAGAGCAGACACACAACCCGCTCTGCCTGCTGTTTAGCAGTCACCACCTTCCTTAGGTCACTTTCACAGTTGAGGTGCGTTGGGGAGGATGACGACACACCCCACATGATAAGAACCATTGCGACCTCAAAGGCCAGGTGAGGCTTTGTATTTCATCAGGGGCAAGGATTTCTTCCTCCTGCTCCCAGGCTTTGCAGGGCGTTGCAGGATTCTATTTCTGGGTTATATGCTGAGTTGCTGAGTGATGATGGAGCGAGCCATTTGACCTCAGCAATGATCCTTTTCCTGAGTACAGGCATCATAAGACCTGAGTGTTTTCAGAGCCTTCAGAAGCTCTTGCAGACAAGATGCTGTGTACGCAATGTAGCTGCCAGCCCTGCTCTCTGTGGTCCTGCTCTCACCTCGGTGAGGCCTGGGAGCACCTGAGTTTCCTGGCTCTGTGTTTTCATATCAAGGTGGTGGTAAGTGGCAGATGCAGCAATGGGGTCATCACTAAGGTGTCTTTGAAGCTTATCAACCCAGCTTTGGACAAGGGGCTCATGTCAACCCCAGAAGAAATCATTTCAATAAGAAGGAGAAAATTGTCTTGGAGGGAGTGAAGGTTTGATCATCACATGACTAAAATCATCAGTGAAACTAAGTTTATGCTTCCTACACGCAAAGCTTTGCAGCACCACAGGGACTCAATCAATATTTATTGAATAAATGTCATTTTCATTCCAAGACCAAGGGAGAGGGTCTTGTAGACATCTAGTTTCTGTCCAGTTCAGAATTTCTCCTGATCATTCAAATTCTTTGACCCACTAAAGTATTAAATATGGATCCAACCACAACTGGAACAGTCCATGTCACACCTGTAAGCCTTCTTACAAGGTGCTTCAGAGGAAGGAGTTCAGATGTGTAAGTGCAGGAGAGAGAGGGTGGAAGGGAAGGAAGGCAGTCTCTGAAGGGTTTGGAAGACATCACTTACATTTAGGGTTCCTCCCCTCTCTAGACTCAGGTTCACCTGAGTGTCTTTGACGCAAGGGAAAGAAAGAGCTGGATGTTTCTCTAATTCCAGATTACTCTCCAGAACAGGAAGTTCATTGAGCACTGAGGCCCTGTATCCCTACCCAGAGAGAAGTGAAGGAGAAACAGACACAAGATTTGGGGCTTACGGGGCAGCTCCCTTGGGCTCCCCTGTGTCAAACCAATAGAAAGAAGATATAGGCGGGAAACAGTCCAACAGATAAGGCCCATATTGCCATGACTAGTTCTTTAGATATGTTGATCATACGTGATCTCCCCAGATAGACACATATCCTATTTTTCCAAATTCCTATAGGGCTAAGCACACATTTAGGCACTTTTTGATACTGATTTTCCCTGTCCGTGCTCTTGTGTGAAAAGAAAAAATTTTGAAGACAATAATGTTGCAATTGCTTTTTGTTTTCCAGTGAATGACTGAAAGACCAAACTTGAGCTGCCTGCAGGGCAGTGACGGGTTTCACAGTGGTGTGCGTGAACTCGTCACCTTGTGCTTCTCACATGGCCCAGGCACCTAGTCCTCTCAGCACGTCCACCAAACTGTGCTCTCAGGTAGCAGGTGGCTGACACAGCTCCCAGGCAGACTCTGAGCAGAGTCTCAGTCATCAATTAGTAATGGCTGGCAGGACTGACATTTTCCTTCAGCTAATGGCCTGAGGTTGCCCTCACCCTGACCTCTGCCTTCTAGCCAAGATGCTTTTATGTTAAACTGCAGTACTTCTACAAGTCATCTGGAAACAGCAGGCTATATTCTTGCCCTCCAGCATTTTAGTAGCAGACTGGGTTATGTTCCAAACCACTGGCTGTATTCTCTCCCCACAATAATATAGTCTTTGCTGTGATTTAATTACCCAGCAAGATTTAGTCTTAGTTGAATTAACTGAGAACTACTGACTCCAGGCGTGGCCCAGGAGGATGGCCCGTCCAACCCCTCAAGCCTAAGGTAGTTTTCAGTCAAGATTGCAAGGAAACCAGTCACAAGGGGCCATAATCTGGCAGCTGTGAAGCATCACAAGCATGCTGGAAGGAGTGCCATTCTCTTCTGAGGAAGACATGTGATGAGTCTCTAAAATATTAATGGTTTATCAGGCAGGTCAACAGGCCAAACCACCTCCATTAGCTGGGCAGTGTCCGGCCATGAGGTTTTGACTGAAAGCAACAATTTTCTTCCTTTCTTACTCCCCTTTGCACTGGGGAGCACTGAAGGTACAGATCTTTCCCTGCCTGATCTCTGTTCTTACTCTTTGGGGGGACTCAGTCCATCAGGGTTCAGCCCACTGTCACAACAACATTTATACATTTTTTACCTCAGCTCAGAGCGTGAAGTATACGGATAGCTGACGACCCCGCACTCAACCACACACGCATGAAACAAGTTTCTTTTCTTTTCTTTTCTTTTCTTTTCTTTTTTTTTCTTTATTTCTTTATTTATTTTTAGAGACAGAGTCTCACTTTATCGCCCTTAGTAGAATGCCATGGCGTCACTCAGAGCAACCTCCAGCTCCTGCTCTTAGGCAATTCTGTTGCCCCAGCCTCCTGAGTAGCTGGGACTGCAGGCGCCTGTCACAACACCTGGCTATTATTTTGTTGTTGTTGCAGTTTGGCTGGGGCCAAATTTGAACCTGCCACCCTCGGTATATGGGGCTGGTGCTCTACCCACGGAGCCACAGGCACCACCCATGAAACAAGTTTTAAAACTGCCATCTGACAGCTCTGATTACATTCCATTTCTCCTCCTCTTTTTCCCTTTTAATGCCAGTCAAGACCACTCAAGTAATTTTGTGACTTACATCACAAAAGCACTGGCCAAGTGCACTCCTGGACTGTCTACCCTACTCATTCTTTGTAAAGCTTTCATCATTTCTTTCTTTTCTTTTCTTTTTTTTTTTTTGAGACAGAGTCTCACTATGTTGCCCTGGGTAGAGTGCTGTAGCATCATAGCTCACAGCAACCTCAAACTCTTGGGTTCAAGTGATTCTCTTGCCTCAGCCTCCCAAGTAGCTGCAGCCACCATGCCCACCTACACTTTCATCATTTTCTAGGTCTTGATTTTTTTCTTCAGATTGTTAGATCTGTCAACTATTTTAAAATAATTTAGAGTTGTCAGTTATTTATATCTTCCTTTAAAAATTCCTCAAAAAAATAAGGACTATATGATTCTTTCAATTCATGCAGAAAAAGCTTTTGATAATATCCAGCATCCCTTCATGATCAGAACACTTAAGAAAATTAGTATAGAAGGGACATTTCTGAAACTAATAGAGGCCATCTACAGCAAACCCACAGCCAATATCGTATTGAATAGAGTTAAATTGAAATCATTTCCACTTAGATCAGGAACCAGGCAAGGTTGCCCATTGTCTCCATTGCTCTT
>CAUYPK010011934.1:0-14509 GCA_963574355.1 Loris lydekkerianus | reverse complement strand
CCAATATTCAACATAGCCTTCCTGGCATTTTCCCAGTCACCGTGGCATGACATTTACATTTCACATTTGCTGAGTTTCACCCTTGCCCTTGTGAGATGCCCCGTAGGTGTGATTCCACCAATACCCCTCCCTCAACCCCTCTCCCCCCTCCCTTCCCTCTTCTCCCTTTCCCCCTTTCCCCTATTCTTAGGTTGTAACTGGGTTATAGCTTTCATGTGAAAGCCCTAAATTAGTTTCATAGTAAGGCTGAGTACGAGGAATTATATCTCAATATGGATGTCACATAAAAATATTTATTGAGCACTCAGTATGGTCAAGTCCTGGGGTCAGTGGTGATAACACAGACGTGAACCAGGAAGGAGATGTGAACTTTGCCCTCATGGAACTTACAACATAATTGGGGGTTTGGCCAGGGCTCTGTGACAGGCCAAAAGAATGAAACATCCTCCTCACACTTACACACGAAGATTTTCGTTGCCCGTACACTGACACACCTTTTCAAGATCTTGCTGTGTCCTAATATCTAGGTATTCACTTCCTATTGTTCTTTTTGTCTTTGAAATCCTCCCCCCCTGAAAGAAATGGCTGGATGTAGCCCTGCAGACTTGACACTGAGACTTGCCTTTGAGAATAATGTCTTCCAAGAGAGCAGCTACATGCAAGCCCATAGCACAGTGATTAAGAGCAGAAATTGTAGATCCAGACCAACAGGTTTCAAATCCCAGCCCTGCCTCTCACTAGCTACTTGGTCACAGTCAAGCTACTTACCTTCCATGTACCTCAGTTTCTTCATTTGCAAAATGGGAATAACAGTGGCTGTCGTGGAGATTTTATGAGTATTAGATGAATTAGAATATGTGATGTTATATATGTTAATGCATTCATATATGTTAGCATAAAGTGATGCCATGTGGTAGGCACCCTCTAAGTGTGCTGGCTGATGAGATTCTTGTTACTGCAAAGGAAGGTGCTTCAACCGATCTCACAGATCTGCTACTTTCCAGGAGTGCACTAGGTGGCGCAGGCGCACCACTTCGGGCAAAGAAAATGTCCCCTGGGTTGCCTGCACAGTAAACGAGGCACAAATAGTTTGCTAGTGCTGTGGTTGTGCTTCTATCTGTGAGTTATATATAACAATATCATCTATAATGCAGAAAATTTCTCTAATCAGTGCCACGCACTGGGAAAAGTTTTCTTCACTACAGAGAACCCAGCACATGTCTACCAAGAAAGGTCCTGGTGAAATGTTAGCTCCATTGGCTCTTGTCCTGCGGTCCTACCAAGGCGGTGAGGCACATGTCTGGGTTTTCCCACAACACTACCCTCCTTTTTGCAACAAATACTCTGTAACTCTCCTTCATCATGTAGCCTTCAAATATCCATAACTTCTTCCCTTATATCAATATAATTCCTTACCAGCAATTAAAGAAGAAAAAGTCATGTGTAACAATGGAAAATAAGATGGATTCCAATATGTAAATGCTTGGGCACAACCACATTGGAGGGCATAATGAAGCAGTCAAAAGCCTGCATCTATGTACAGAATTACCCAGAAGACCACAGGAACAAATCCTGTCTGACTGAGGTATGTTGCTCTGGTGATTCAAACACACTGAGTTGTATTCCTCTGGGCAGCACCTTTTTCTAAAGGGGTCAACAGTTCTTGGTCAAGTTGCCTTCCTGGGAATGCTAGAGTGTTTTAAAATTGTGAAAACCGAATTAACCAAACCTCACCTTTATGTTTATAGACAAAATAAAGTTAGGCTCTGGGCATAGATGACTTTTTGTCTCCTTGAATGGCCAGTGAGACATTTAAAAGTTGTAGGGGACAACTCTTTGTTGTGCATGGTTGTCCCTTACAGGCATTGCAGGCGTCTGGCATTTCTGGTGCCTGACTACTAAATAGTAGTAGTGATCCCCAAAGTCTGTGGCAGTCAAAACCATTTCCCTACAAATTTCCACTTGAACAACAGAATCTCTACTGAGAACTATTAGTTCAGCTGTGTACCAGTGCTGGTACTTGGTCTGCTTGTAGCTTAACATGTTAAAGGAATTTGATATTTTTCAAGTTCATACAAACACACTTGCTGGGATTTACAGGGGGTTCCAGAGAGAGGAAGGCTGTAGGATGGGCCCTTTTTCTCCACTCCCATCTCCCTTGCTGTTAACAATTTGTCCAGAAAGAGGAGACCCAAGAAAGATTGGCCTCACCTGCCAATCTCAGGCACAACCTAGTGATTTTTCTGAGGCTTTTCCTGAATCCAGCTGGGAAGTAAATCAGCACAGACATAATCCTGATTTTAGTCACAGGGGCCAGGGCCTCTGACCAAACCCCTGGCTTAGGAGAATTTCCTGCTGTTCATTTGCCTGGTGTGTCAATCTCAAGCTATTCTTGCTCTGTTTTCTCAGAGCTGGGGCTGGTGAGACCTCAGCTCCCTGGGACCAAGTTTTGACATGGCACGTACAGGCTTGCTCGCTGGGCTCCATTAATTATGTTCACCTCCACCTGCTATCAGGCTTTTTCCGGTCTGTACACCTGGCCCTTCCTTTCTCTCTATGGTTCTGACAATTCCCTCCCCCCCAACTTTTGGCTTGTTTGTCTTGAGAGGCAGGTATGACATGACCCAATCCCCCTCATTGGTATTCCTGGAATTTAGCGGGTTAGCAAACCAAGCCTGGAGTCTCTCCTGAGCAAGGCAGCTGCATCTTTCTGTACACGTTCCATCACTTTTGCCAAGTGTCAGCTCCAGGCCAGCACCACCTGCAATGTGGATTTTGATGCCTTAAGAATTCCCTATAGACTCTCTGGTCTTGAAAGAGTCTAAGGGCAGCTGAAGTGCCCAGAAGCCCTTCTTCAGAAGCCCAACATCACAAAAAGGGTCAGAGAATCCTGTGACTGTGTATTTTTGCCACCTGACAACAGTCCAGATGGTTTCTGGCCCTGGCATCCATGCACCTGCAGCTGTAGGGCTATGTGGTTTATCTACTGCACAGATATTTAGCAATCACCTTCAGTACACCAGGCACTATGGGTACAGCCTAGTGCGGTGGTTCTCAACCTTCCTAATGCCGTGACCCTTTTTTATGGTTGTGGTGACTCCCAACCATAAAATTATTTTCATTGCTACTCCATGACTGTAATTTTGCTACTGTTATGAATTGTAATGTAACCACTATGTAACTGCAACCAAGATGGGCATTGCAAAGAAGTACCAGAGTCACTTGGGAGAGTGTGACAAAGGCTAGGGTGGCCATGGGGCTGGGACTCAGGGTATTGCAGAGAACACGACATTGAAGTTGAAACCTGAGGGATAGGAAAGTGTTAGCCAGGTGAAGAGAAGGGGAAAGAGCTTTCCCAGTAGGGGAGAACTGCGCAGGTGAATGCTCTAAGCCAGAGGCAGCTTGGTGTGATCCAGAAATCCTAATAATGGCCACTCACTATGTGCCTCGCCTATTCTAAAAGCTTCATTTACAGGTATAATTCTATTTCACCCCTCTTGGTTGCTCTGGTAGAGTGCTGTGGCGTCATCATAGCTCACAGCAACTCAAACTTTTGGACTCAAGAGCTCCTCTCAACTCAGCTGAGTAGCTGGAACTACGGCTCCTGCCACAAGGCCTGGCTAATTTTTTAGAGACAGAGTCTCAGTTTATCGCCCTCGGTAGGGTGCCATGGCGTCACAGCTCACAGCAACCTCCAACTCCTGGGCTTAGGCGATTCTCCTGCCTCAGCCTCCCGAGTAGCTGGGACTACAGGCGCCCGCCACAACACCCGGCTATTTTTTTGTTGCAGTTTGGCCAGGGCTGGGTTTGAACCCGCCACCCTCGGTATATGGGGCTGGCCCCTTACTCACTGAGCCACAGGCGCCGCCCAAGGGGTCTCGCTCTTGCTCAGGCTGGTCGCCAACTCCTGAGCTCAAGCAATCCACCCTCCTCGATCTCCCAGAGTGCTAGGATTATAGGAGTGAGACACTGCTCCAGCCTAGGTATAATTGGTATAATTCTTCTAATGGCCACTGCACTATGAAATAAGAAACTATCCTTATTTTATACCTTTGTGAGGCACCTTTGATATGCAAACTAAACAATCCGGAGTACACACCAAGCTCTCACAGAGGGAGCTGCTATCTATCTATCCCTTTGTCCTCAACACTCTAGGGTCAGGTCTCAGACAACTAGAGACATCCCCATACCCCTGAGCAAGTGCCATCTCATTCAAACTCCCCATCTAATCCTGCTTACCCACCCTTTCCAGGAAACCATAATCAAGGACCCTTCCTCTTGCTCCCTCTGCCTCCCCTCCAACCCAGGGCTTCCCTGTATGGCCTTGTATGGCACCGCACTGGCATGCCCCCTCCTCTTGGGAACTGTGAACTCTTGGGAACAAACTCTTTTTAACCAGCAGTTGTCTCCCGCTGGGTCATCCTCACCATACCTGAATAACAATGAAACCTGCATTTTTTGTTTTTGTTTTTAGACAGGGTCTCTCTAGCTCACATTTTTGGTTCAATCCTTTCTTATAGCTAGGGCTACAGGTGCACTTCACCGCACCCAGCTAATTTTTCTATTTTTAGTAGAGACAAGATCTAGCTCTTGCTCAGACTATAAAACCTACATTTTAAAACAAAAGGAAACTGAGGCTCAGGGAGCAGAAGCCCAGGAGTAGGACTCAAGCCCCAGTGTCCAGGCTCCCTCTGGGATGCTCATTCCTCTGCTCTCCCCAGGAAGATCACCCCAAGTTTGGGGTGAAAAGGAATATACTCTTAAGGAAGGGGAAAAGAGTCTGATTTCCCAAACGAGAATAGTCAGAGTCATGAAGGGAGAAAGAAATCGGAGTGAGTGTTTTGAGTAAGTAGAGGCAAGGAGGGAAAGACTAGTGGAAGCATTTTATTCTTTTTATTAAACTCATGTCAATTATTAATAATGGCAAAATCTTATTTGGTACTTACCCCGAGCTGGGCACTCTTCAAAGCGTGTTCCGTGTAATATGTGACCTAGTAATCCACATAACAGCCTTGTAAGGTCAGTGCTATCATCATCTCCATGTTGGAGATGAAGAATTTGAGGCAGGAAGGTTAAATAATTTGCCTAACGCCATGTTAAGGAGGGGACAGGGCTGGATTTTCAGATTTGCGTTGTCTGGAGTTTGCTCTCTTTGCCACTCAGGTAGTTTCACAGCAGCAGAAGGTGGAGACAGCCAGACTCTTCCTTTGCTTTGCATATGGAGGGTGCATAGCAGCAGCACCAACCTTGGCCCCCAAAGAGGGTGATTTCCACTCTCATCCTGAGAGGAATCAGGCAGCTCTGTCCATCACGTTGTCACAAGTCAAGGTGCCGACAATTTGCCAACCACTGTCCTCCTTTGAGGGGCCCCAAGCACAGAGGAGAGAATTGTCCAAAAGGCTTGTTCCTCCGTGGCCTTCCTCTGATTTCATCAAGAGCTGCCCATGAGCCACAGAAGGAACCAGAGCCCGTGGTGTTCTTGCTGGCCCAATCAGTCTAGAGTCAGGACCGCAGTTACTGCTGGGGGCCTAGGCCCGGGAACTCCGAGAGGTACTGGCAGAGTGGGCACACCCTTGTCAGTGCTGGTGGGCAGGTGATCCACCCCAGGAGGCCTCTGCATGAGTTACAGACCATTCCACCAAGGGTCGTCCCTCCACGGTCAGCAGAGGAGTTGGTGGGGGACCAGGAGGAGATGGTCAGGGGCTGCGGGAGCCCACCAGAGAAAAAGGCAGGAGGCCTCATAGGGAGTTCCTTCTCCCTTAGCCCAAGGAGCAAATTCTTTCTAAAATACCAGCGCCCCCTAGTGGGAGCCAATCTCCATTCACACCTTGGGCTTAATCTGGAGTCCCTGCAATTATACATCTAAATTTTCACTCACTGTGGACTGATATTTAGTGTTTATTTGAATAACGAATGTAGGTGACGTCACAATAGTGGCAATAAATAGTGCCTGTGATTTTGTTGCCAATAAATTAACAGGTATTTTTACATCTCTTTACAGTTGTTGGAGATACTCAAAATACCGTTTATATCTATCACTACTTGGAAATTATGCTGGTTATTAGATCTGCCACTAGATTATGTTATTTAATGCATTAATAAAGAAGTACCTATATTACTAGATTTCCAATTTGCTTTTATTCATATTAAAGCTGTAATTCAGCATAATTGATTTCCTTTGTAGCCCCTTGTATTTTACTTTACACATTTACGATGGGTTTCATAGTCTTCATTGGGCTGTAACAAGGTCCATGACATAAAAGTGGCGAAAGGCCCTGCTTTAGAAAGAGATAATTTGACCAGATCTTCTTCTGCCACCAAAGTAGGGACACTGGTGTGGGATAGAGGACAGACAGAATTAAGGGGGGGTGACAACTACAATGTTTCCCCTTAGACTGATGTGCCACTGACACAGTGCTTTGAATCGAGAATTCATATTTGGAACCCCCAATCCTGCTGGTGTTAAAGTACAGGGTGGCACTGAGGCTTCTCCCAAAAGTCAGCAAATGCTAGCAATAAGTTTGCCTTTTGCAAAAAAATGCTAAAATAAGAATGTGGCGAGATAGAGTTGAGTCTAGTAGAAATAGGCAGCATCACCTAAAGGAGACAATACGGCTTCCAGTTCATAGAGGCACACAAGATTGCTGCCTATGTGGATATAAAGAAAAAAGAGGATTACATTTTTTGTTTTTGTTTTTGCTTTTTGAGACAGAGTCTCTCACTCTGTCACCCAGGCTAGAGGGCTATGTCAGCCTTGCTCACAGCAACCTCAAACTCCTGGGCTCAAGTGATCCTCCTGCCTCCCCGAGTACCTGGGACTACAGGCACCTGCCACAATGTCCAGTTAATCTTTTTGTAGTTCTAGTACACACAGGGTCTCACTTTTGCTCAAGATGGTCTCAAATCTGAGCTCAAGAGATTCTCCTACCTCAGTCTAGAGTGCTAGGATTATAAGCGTAAGCCATCACACGCAGTCTAAGATGACTACTCTTAAAGAACTTTAAAAATTGTTTATATTGGTGGCACCCATAGCTCAGTGGGTAGGGTGCTGGCCACATACACCCAGGCTGATGGGTTCAATCCCGGCCTGGGCCAACTAAACAGCAATGACAACTGCAATCAAAAAATAGCTGGGCATTGTGGCAGGCACCTGTAGTCCCCAGCTACTTGGGAGGCTGAAGTAAGAGAATCACTTGAGCCCAAGAGTTTGAGGTTGCTGTGAGCTATGACACCATGACACTCTACCTAGTGAGACTCTGTCTCAAAAAAAAAAAATTGTTTTTTTATTGTGGAATACAACATACATTCAGAAAAGGGCATACGGCATGCATGGGTATGTTAACAAGTAATCATAAAATGTGTAATTACCATCAAGAAATAAAATATTGGGCCACTCATGGTGGCTCATGCTTGTAATCCTAGCACTCTGGGAGGCGGGTGGATTGCTTGAGCTCAGGAGTTCAAGACCAGCCTGAGCAAGAGCAAGACATCATCTCTAAAAATAGCTGGGCATTGTGGCACATGCCTGTAGTCCCTGCTACTCAGGAGGCTGAAGCAAGAGAATCACTTGAGCCCAAGAGTTTGAGGTTGCTGTGAGCTGTGACGCTCTACTGAGGGCAGCAGAGTGAGATTCTGAACAACAACAGCAACAAAAAAATAAATAAAATAAAATGAAATGAAAATTATCCCCTCCCACCCAAGGCAACCATGGGCTTCTTCCTCCCCATAATCCTTCCTCTTTCCTGGAGTTAGCTGCTACTCCAACTCTTGTAGTTTTAACATGATAATTATTAATGAGATTGTGCTTCCTTTTTACATATTTATTGGTAATGAATTTTTTTCCTGTGAAATGCAAGCCTGCGTCTTTTGGTCATTTTATAGATGTTTTCTTTAACTTATTGATTTATTTGTCTCTTATGTGTTCTGAATGTTCAGGTCAGTTATAGGTGCTGGAAATATATTCTCCAAGTTTGAGGTTTGTCTTTTCACTTTTTTAATTAATAGAAAATTTCATAAACAAGAATTATTACTTTAAGACAGTTTCTTTTCTTGTTGTTGTTTTGTTTTGGTAAGGCTAGTCAAATGAAACTGTGGGTGTGGAGAAAGAACAAAGACATCTGCAACTGTTTATGATCAATAACTTATAAACACCACCGGGCTCGGACCAGCTAGTTTAAACAATTAAATCTTATTTTATAACGAAGACTTTTGTGTCTTCTTCAAGAAATTCCAAATCCTTCTTTAATTCAGAATAATAAAGATATTCTCCTGTATTTGAAAGTTTTGGCTTTGACATTTAAGTGTTTAGTCCATCTCAGGAACTTCTACTTTCAAGTGGAGCATCGTCAGTAGTGGCAAGTTTCTGTTGCAACAACTAGAAACAAATGGATAAATTACAGTGGTCATATTTTTAAACACATCAAAGATCTGAGACAGCAAAGAGATTCAGATTAAGTAAAATTTCAGAAAAGGAAGAATGCTATTTTTTTTCTAAACAAAAGGTCTCACGTATTTATTATTGCACCAACTTATTAGTGAAGAGCATATAAACAAAGAGAAAACTCATTTTCCCGATGAAGTGTGGCCAACTGTCCAACTGATGACATTTTCAGCTTGATATGGTGAGATGACAGTGACAGTGATTCAGCATAAGTACGTGCAATTCCTTATAGACCCAGCTTGGTTCTTCTCCAGTGTCTCCGCTTCGAGTTGCATCTGATTTTATTACCGGTTTTCATTCGAATCCACTAGAGAATGGGACGATTTTGTTTTTGTTTCTTGGCCAGAGACTGCTTGATTCTGAAAGTCTTGTGAGAGGACATGGTGACAAACGGGACTAATCACACACACCCCAATGGAGTAGAGAGAGAGAAGGAAGAAAGCTTCTTATGTGAGTAAAGATTTGGTCCAAAGGACATTTCCTGATCCTAAGCTCAAAGGGTGGGTAAGAGTTGCCATAGGGAGACGCTTCTGATAGGGGAGAGAAAAATGAGCAGTGCTTTTAATGGCTGCACAGATTGGTATGATGGACTGGAGTTGAGAGGATCCCCAAGTGAAGCTGGTTTTCCCCATGGTCATGTGCTCATTGCTGGAGTGTCATGGAGACCAGGGAGCTGGGTTGGAAAGGTAGAGTCAAATCACCTGTGATCTTGTAGAACTTAGCCGTGAAACTCCTGCTGGACGGCAAAGTGAGCAACAAACACATTATAGACCTCAAACAAGGTCTTTTAAAGCAGAGGTGGATTGAGTGTAAATAAAGCTGTGATCCATCCCAGAACTAGCTCCTTCTTGACTGAATAGAGGTGATGAAGCTCTCACTGCATGTGCTTAACAGAATAAAGCACAAATCTTCACTGGGAAAAATAATATTGACTACAGTCTCTAGGGTTCTTTCATAAACATTGGCATTTATAATAAAAAGTAATGTGACATGTATAGAGGCAGGACAATGTGATCAATGATCAAAAGGAAAAAACAGACAACAGGTGCATATTTGCAGGTGATCCAGATATTGGAGTAAGCAGAGACTTTAAAATGACTATTATAAATACGTTAAATAAAACAGAGAAAGGGCGGTGCCTGTGACTCAAGGAGTAAGGCGCCGGCCCTATATACCCAGGGAGGTGTGTTTAAGCCTGGCCCTGGCCAAAACTGCAAAAAAAAAAAAAAAGTAAATACAAGTCTAGTGGGTGACAATGAAGAAATAAAGTCCCTAAAACAATGGTTTCTTTTTTAAAATTAAAATCCAAGCCTATTCCATTTAATTTACCTTTCACATTTACTAGGAGAATCTGCTTTAGGAATAATCACTGCAATGTTCACCAAGACAAAGCTTTGCACCTTGTCCATCACTGAGAGAAAGGACACAGCATACTAACATGGGAAACATGGGTTAGCCTGGGGAGCAGAGCTGTGCTCCCCATCGTGGAAGGGTTGACTTCAGACTCCAAGATCCAGTCATGAGAGCAATGTATGTATTTCATAGAATATTTTTCTTAATTTTGTCCCAGCATTGAATTGTGAATAAAAACAACAAAAAGAAATGTATGGTGAATAATCATACACATAGAATGGGTACAGGTGATTGCACTAATGTACACAGCTATGATTTAACAATAAATAAATAAATAATCATACACCCAATATGTATAAACTCCAATCAGCATTTTGCTCTTTACTTTCTCATATGCCTAAGTTCTGTCTACCCTCTGAACATCTAATAATTCTTTTCCTCTACTTAGGCATTCAGCCTTTCATTTATTCATTTTGCTGCCTTTTAAAGTAAGTTTAGATTTAAAAAAAAATTGCTAGTTTAGGTGGTCAGTGATTTTATTTGTATTTTGTGTATTGAAAAATACTAAAATGAACAAGACAGTGGCATCTATAATGAAGAAGTGCTCCTGTGTTTCCAAATGTTTATCATTCTGACTAATAATATTTTCCTGTGGAGAACTGAGAATTGAAAACATTAAAAGTACTTTTTTTAAAACACATTAACTCTTCAAACCTTAGCAGTTTTTGCTACGAGGCAGGTCTAACCATTTCCATGGCACACTGGCCGTGGGTGGGACTCCCGTGCTTGGCCCTGGTCAGCCACCATTGGTGATCTCATATCCTACTGTGTAGCTCGTCTAGTAAAACGTGTGTGTGCGGCTCTTTCTAACAATTGATGGCAAATGATAATTGCTAACATTTGTTCATATTTGCTAATATTTTTATTAAGTATTTATTTCATATTTTGTATTAGGTTAAATGTTTCTCCTGGATTATCTTATTTAATTTGCAAACAATTCTATCATCATTATACCACTGAGATTTAAAGAGATTGAGTAACCTGCACAGGATTTAGAATAAATAAGCATTTACTGGAGCATGGATAGCAGACACCCGAAGGCATATCTAGTATTCCTAAAGCTACTTAATTATATGGATAATACATGTGAATTATATATAAATAGGAAATATAGAGAAGAATGAAGAGAATTAAACATTTTTCCATTTTAGTCTCTAACCTTAGTTTTTTCCCACTTGAAACACTATTGAAAATGAAATATACTCTGACAATATCATTCTTTGTTGCTACATGTAATAATAAAGTAGTTAAAATGGCACTATTATTAAAGATATGATGTAGCAGAATATAACTCTAAGTGTTTTATGTTAAAGAGGCGTTAACGCAGTTAATCCTCACAGAAATCCGCAGAGTGGGCAGTACTACTTCCCTGTCACATAAGTGGAATGTCCACGGGAGAGAAAAGTCCAGTGACTTATCCCTAGTGAATTTCAGACCCAGAATTTGAATCCCGGTGAATGTCAACAAGATGCAGGATTTCAGTAAAATTTTCTGGGGTGCATAAGTTACATATTTCTAAAATTTAGTTAGTTCATCTCAATTCATGTAGGTCATTTCCACTTTTCAACATCATGACAATTTTGCACAGACATCTCTATTTTCTTTTATCTACTTTTTCCAGTAACTTTAGAGGAAATAGAATTGCTTAAGTAAATGGGTGTTCTTTCAGTTGTCTATTATACAGCCCCACGCATATTTTCTGACCAGCAGAAAAGCAGGGCAGAGTTGTATTCCCACAAGGAAGACGGACTTGTGCCCATTCCCTGCCTGGTTGTCCTGGTGTTGGCTGTAATGACTTACTCTTATTTCTGTAATTGTACAAGTGGCAAATGGTCCTTAATTTGAATTCTAATGTGCATTTCCATGAGGACTAATAAAGTTAAACTTGTCCATAATTTGACAGCCCTTGTAAATCTTCTGTTACTACATGCTCCGTAACAAGTGCACATTTTTCCTCCCAGGTGTTGCCGAGGTCACACTGATGGGGGAAGCCACTTTGTGTGTGTGGTGGTGGAGGACGGAGTGCGCATTCTTGGACCTTTAACCTTCGAATGATAAGTGGGAACAGTTTATTATGCATAAATAGAAAGGCAAACATCTAAGAATCGTAAGCTACAGATCAGGTTCTATCTGGGTACCAGCTGTGTAACTTTTTGGACAAATCACAGCATCTCCCTGTTCTTGGTTTCCTCATTAGTAGAAAGAAATAGTCCATCACTAACACCCCAATGGTGCCTTTCACCTGTAAGTGTCATCGGCGCCTTGTGCTGAGGGTGGCACCCACCAGGGTGAGTGTTTTCACACTCCCAGAACCTTCGCTGAGATCATACCTTTACCACCCACCCGTTCCCTCCTGTTGCCTCTTAACATGTAAATGTGAATAGGAGCCTAGTTCCCTGAATAATGCGTAGGTAGCTCATTCAGTTGGGTAAAAAAAAAAAAAAAAAAAACCCTCAAAAGAAGGCATGTTAACAAATTGTTTTAACAAATGGATTGATTTTCTCCCTCCCATTTTCTTTTTTATTATTAAATTTTGATTTCTGCAATCTGCATCTTTTTTTCTCCTTGGTATTTTAATTAGATAGTAGAATTTAAAAATAGAGTCTTGAGTATAATAAGAAAGTTGCAGCAGCATTTAATTTATTTGGGACAGCTGGTAGATTTCTGATTTGAGAGGAATTTTTTTTTTAAAATTCTGTCATCTGAACTTTGCTTTGGTAATGCTGCAAATTAGCAGCTATTCATTCTTTAATGAACAAGGGTTCATGTAAATTTCAGCTATGAATAGGCAATCAGGATTTCTTTGGGCATAATGGGTTATTTACCAGGCTTCCATTTCAATTTTGAACTCTTTGCTTCTTTAAACACCACCCTATATAATTTTGCACCCATCTAATTACATATGTATATATTTAACATATAGATACTGCCTTGTGCCTGTATCTCCTCCAAATTGCTTTATTAAAATAATGGCAGAATTCACCCTACCTGAGGTGGAGACACAGTACTGAGTTGAGTAAGGATTAGGGTGAACAGCTTGGGTAGGAGGGTGGGTGTCACTGCAGCAGCCCCTGGAGGCGGCTTCAGAGGAAGTGGGCCCAGGGCTCCACGGCAGGTGGTAGAGCCAAGGGGCTTGGACACATCGTTATTCCCCCCCATACACATTGGCTTAAAAGCTGTACTTTAAGACCAATCCTTAGCTGTCAGAAAGATGGTTTATCTGTGTTCCCTCCTCCCCCCCCCCCCATTTTCCTGATACATTATAAAGTTGTTAAATTGTGAGATTTACAGAAAACCCAAGGCCTCTGGCCTGAACTGGGTTTCAGAGCGGATGGTAGATGAATACCCTAATGTGACTTGGGATCAAGAGCATGTGAGTGGTTTTCTCACCTGCAGCTCTCCTCCCTCACTCACCTTACTTCCTATTGAGTAAAGTTCCAGTGAGAAAGAAGCATGTCTCCCAAACTCTAACCCTGTGTTCCCGGTGATTGCAGCCACTGCCAGCCCACGGACCCCTCGCCACATCTCCTGGGGGGATCCAGCAAGTCACGTCCCTCTCTGGATGGCACCTGCCCCTTTATGGGCTCATAAGGGTTTGGGAAAAGTTTACCTACCTATGTGGAGCATTAAAGCTCTAATATCCCTTCAATATAACCTGAAGTCACCTGCTTACAGACACAATCACCCCATTTATGCATTCAACATGTTCATACATAGATATAGTCGTTTAATAGACAGGATTTGGAAACTACTCACTATTCTCGAAGCTTCTATTTGTGTCTGTGCAGTAGCTGCACATTCCCCAACAGAGCACATTCCGTCAGTGACGAGCCCAGTTAAGGCCACAGCAGGGTGAAACACAAAGGCAAAGGGCACAGCCCTGGGGTCCCTCAAGGCAAAGGCCACGTATTGCATTGTCCACCCTCTGAGCCCCACATTTAGTTTCCTGTGTGACACAAACCACCCAAAAACTTCTACTATTTTTAACAGCAGCAAAGGCATGGCAGCATCTTATGCTCACTTATGTGTGACCATATATTTGCTGTAAAATATTTTTAAATAACAGGCTGGCTCAACCATCACCGCTGCTGATCCACTTTGCTCATTTTCCTCTCAATACTCCCTTGGGGGTTGCAGGGTTATCAGGTATCCCAGCAGCCAGTGGAGAAGCCAGGGCTCCTCTCTCCTTCTGGACAAAAGCCCCCATCACAAGCTTGCTGTTCCAGTCAAGGGCACGGGGAAGTGTTTATGGGCCCTGCAGTGCCGAGTGGGGGGCTGCAGTGTGCTTGGGCCCGTGCAGTGCGCTCTGCCAAGTGAGGGCTGCAGTGTGTTTGGGCCCGTGCAGTGCGCTCTGCCAAGTGAGGGCTGCAGTGTGTTTGGGCCCGTGCAGTGCGCTCTGCCAAGTGAGGGCTGCAGTGTGCTTGGGCCCGTGCAGTGCGCTCTGGCAAGTGAGGGCTGCAGTGTGCTTGGGCCCGTGCAGTGCGCTCTGGCAAGTGAGGGCTGCAGTGTGTTTGGGCCCATGCAGTGCGCTCTGGCAAGTGAGGGCTGCAGTGTGCTTGGGCCCGTGCAGTGCGCTCTGGCAAGTGAGGGCTGCAGTGTGTTTGGGCCCGTGCAGTGCGCTCTGGCAAGTGAGGGCTGCAGAGTGTTTGCATTGGC
>CAUYPK010011932.1:0-37041 GCA_963574355.1 Loris lydekkerianus | reverse complement strand
TTAGTTTTGATTAGATATTAATTTTAAAATATTCTAATTCTTGGTTTGCTGGGAGTTATAGTTAAGGGTCTGATACACTTACAAATATGTCAAGGTCCTACAGAACACTATAGAACCCGTATAATGTGTATTTAACATATTCCTTATTTTTTGCAATGAGCCGATTATTTTAAGCTTATGTGTTATTGCAAATTCCTCAAGGATATACCATATATACTCAAGTATAAGCCGACCTGAGTATAAGCTGACCCCCTTAATTTTACCCTAAAAACTGGGAAAACTTAGTGACTCGAGTATAAGCCGAGGTGGAAAATGCGGCAGCCACTGGTAAATTTCAAAAATAAAAATATATACCCAAAACAATTACAATAATTGAGAAATCAGTAGGTTAAATGCTTTTCAATATTTATTGCTAAAGAAAAACTGTAAACTAGCAACAACAACTTTAAAACTTTAAATAAAGTGCAGAAAACCATAGCTTAACAGGTAATCAAGCTAATATACTCGAGTATAAGCCGAACCCCTTAATTTTACCCTAAAAACTGGGAAAACTTCATGACCTGAGTATAAGCTGAGTTTGGGATTTTCAGCACAAATTTTGTGCCGAAAAAACTCGGCTTATGCTTGCGTATATACGGTAATTTATTTTTCTTCATTTGCTCAGGTCTTTAAAAATATTTTGTAGTTTTAAACTCAGACCTTGCTTTATTTCTGTGTATTCTTTCCTTCATTCAAAAATCATTTAAAAAAATATAGATTGGTCAGGTGCAGTGGCTCATGCCTATAATCCTAGCACTCTGTGAGGTGGAGATGGGAGGATTGCTTAAGTTTAGGAGTTCAAGATCAGCCTGAGCAAGAGCAAGACTCCATCTGTACTAAAAATAGAAAAAATAGCTGGGCGTGGTAGTGGACTCCTTTTGTCCCAGCTACTTGGGAGGCTAAAGGAAGAGGATCTCTTGAGCCTAAGAGTTTGAGGTCACTGTCAGCTATGGCATGATGCCTTGGCCCTCTACTTAGGACAGCAGAGTAAGATCCTATCTCAAAAAATAATAAATAAATAAATAAATAAAAAGATCTATTAATATCTCCTTTAATTGTTTCTAGATTTAAGCATTCAAAATATTTCTCATTGCATGTACATGAAAATATTCTCTTTTATTTTTATAATAATTTTCAATATAATTGTTGTATAAGGAAATTGAAATTTTTTTCTGGATTGTAATTTTTATGGAAAAGTGTAAGCATTATTAACCCATTTGCTACTTTAAACGGTTATTCATGTGGCACAGCACTGTTTATTATTAGGAACACCAAAAGATTTCTAAAATATGTTAATTAAGAAATTTTATTTGTTAAAATGATAAAAAGTTGTGAAATCATTTCATCTTGAGTTATGTAAACCCTAGTTTATAAATTATTGCCATATAAGAGTATTAAAACTTGAATTTTGTTTTAAACAATAGAATAGATAATATTTTGAGGTGTTTAGCTACATTTGTTTTGTACTTTCTTAGTATGTCCTCCCCAGTAGGAAATTTGACACCTTTTGCCTCAAGAAAGGTTGTCACTGTGCTACACAGATGATAAATTCTCATAATATTGTCTTTTGACATTGAAAATGAACTTCTGAAAACGCATGACAGAGACAATAGTTTAAGTATAAAGAATTTTTTAATATCACCGGCTCATTAACCAAGAATCTAACTATTATTCTTTACCACACTCCATAGCACCAATGACGGGCAAGACTTCCAAAGCTGGGACAACCTAAGACAGGATATGGAGAGGCTGCACGGTGGATTACATTCATAGCACTCAAAGACGAGTAAGATCACTCTGCGTTCAGTCAACCTAAGACAGGGACCAAACCATTGATGTTTGTATCCCCATGACGGGTAAGACTGAAACTGCAAGAGCAGGCAACCTAAGACAGGAGCTATGTTTATCCGCTATACAAAAAACAAAAGAGGGAATTGTTGGGCCCTGCCATGTGCCTGAGGCCGAGTGCAACTTCCCGAGCCTGACTAGAAGTAGATCCATCGAGCTACTTCCGTGTAGCAATAACTCAGCAAGGCCTGGCCTGAAACTGCCTCTACCTAGATACAGCCAATGTGGTACCATGCCATTGGCCCAACCCTGTCACGCATCTCATCCCCTGCCTTCTTTCCCTGCCCCTTCCCCATGCTCTATATAAATGCTGCTTGATGCAATAAAGTTGAGCTCCTGCTTAAAAAAAAAAAAAAAAAAAAAAAATTGAAATCAGAAAGGAAGAGCAAAGAGAGGGAAGGAGGGAGGGGAGTGGGGCTTTGGTGTGTGCCACACCTTTTGGGTGCAAGACACGACTGTAAGAGGGACTTTACCTAAAAAATGCAATCAGTGTAACCTGGTTTATTGTGCCCTCAATGAATCCCCAACAATAAAAAAATAAAGGAAAAAAAAAAAAATTGGGCAGTGCCTGTGGCTCAAAGGAGTAGGGCGCTGGCCCCATATGCCGGAAGTGGCGGGCTCAAACCCAGCCCTGGCCAAAAACTGCAAAAAAAAATAGGTAAAATTAAGAGAGCAAAAATACAGTAGAATAATTCCTACTAAAAAACATCCCAGAAGTAATGGCACTTAAAACATGCTTACAATATGGTATTTTCCATTCTAAGCCCCATGAGTTCTGTGTGAACCTATTACTGAGGATTAAAAATAAATTGGAAAATCTTTTTTTTTTTTTATTGTTAAATCATAGCTGTGTACATTAGTGCAATTGCCTTTACCAATTCTAACATGCACCATAGATGTGGCCCCACCCATTACCTTCTCTCCACCAAGACCTCCCCCCTCCCTTCCCCTTCCTTGGCCCTTTTAAATTGGAAAATCTTAATAAGTTTCTACCACTGGTGTAAGCCTTCCCAAAGTATAAGTAACAGATGTTTGGGACACTAATCTTTTTTTTTTTTTTTTTTTTTTTTTTTAGACAGAGCCTCAAGCTATTGCCCTGGGTAGAATGCCACGGCATCACAGCTCACAACAACCTCAAATTCTTAGGCTTAAGCGATTCTCTTGCCTCAGTCTTCCAAGTAGCTGGGACTACAGGTGCCCATAACAACACCCAGCTATTTTTTTGGTTGCAGCTGTCATTGTTGTTTTAACTGGCCCGGGCCAGGTTAGAATCCGCCAGCCTCTGTGTGTGTGGCTGATGCCCTACCCACTGAACTACAGGAGCCTCCTGGACACTAATCTTTTTGTAAATAAGAGACTTAAGTTACAGAAAGTGTACTGTAGGTAGTTCACTGGAGTCTACCATGAGCTAAATAAAGAACTGCACTTGAAACCATCTGGTCCAACCAAGTATTTAATGTAAGAATCTCTCTATAAAATCTTATTAGGGATCAACTAGCTCCTGCTTTGTAGAGAAAGCAAGCTTAATACCTGTCACAGTAGCTCTTTCCTTTATAGAGTAACTCGGAAGTTTCCCATCTATATAATGAACAATCTCAAAATACTTTTTTTCTTTTTTTTTTGTAGAGACAGAATCTCATGTTATCACCCTCGGTAGAGTGCCATGGCCTCACACAGCTCACAGCAACCTCCAATTCCTGGGCTTAGGCGATTCTCTTGTCTCAGCCTCCCAAGTAGCTGGGACTACAGGCGCCCACCATAACACCCAGCTAATTTCACAATACTTTTATCCAGTAGTCCAAGCTGTCTAAAGTTATGCAAAATAATCTCTCCTCCAGAAAACAGCCTCTATACCTCCCCCCATCCCTTTGAGACTGGCTTGCTCTGTCACTATAGGTAGAGTGTGGTAGCCTCAGCCTAGTTCACCTCAACCTCAAACTCCTGGGCACAAGCCATCTTCCTGCCTCAGCCTCAGAGTAGCTTGTACTACAGGCACATGCTACCACACCCAGCTACCTTCTCTTATTAAGTACTACTTATTCTTCCCAGTTTAACTGCAGCATGAGTGAGGGTAGTGGGTTAGAACCCAGCGACGGCCAAACTGCAACAAAAAATAGCCGGGCGTTGTGGTGGGCCCCTGTAGTCCAGCTACTCGGGAGGCTGAGGCAAGAGAAATCGCCTAAGCCCAAGAGCTGGAGGTTGCTGTGAGCTGTGAAACCACGCACTCTACCCAGGGCGACAAAATGAGACTCTGTCTCTAAAAAAAAAAAAAAAATCATCTTCACCCCACTGTAGATACTGTTATTTTGCAAAAGCTTTATTCATGTATCCGACTTAGCCTCAGGCCATGAATTTCCCAAGGTAGGCTGTGATGCCTTACGGATCTCTCAAAAGGGTGCAGGATCAAAACCTCAAAAGCAAAAGTCCCTCAACACTAGTTAGTATTACCGCTATTACACTAAGAATAATACTCCCATACTGTGGTCATTTACACCGAGCAAAGTTCTCCTTAAGTTCCTCCAACTAAACATCTACAAAAAGTATGAAGCAGTTGCAGTTTCCCTTTATGAAGACATTTCAGTGACCGAAACTCCCCCAGATTGGGAAAGAGGTGACAGGGGAACGAAGGAACTGCTAGGCAAGAGAATCTTCAGCCTCTGGCCGAGTGTGGCCCCAAATTAAACCCCGGGAAGCCGAGCCCAGCTCCGGAGGTTCATCGGGGCCCGAGGGAGTTGAGCCGAGCCTCTCGGCCCCCGGCCCGGGTCACCAGCGCAGGCATGGACGCCGCCTCTCCACCTCCTTTCTTTCAAATCTCCCGCTGTGTTCCCAGGCCTCCCGCCAGCTCCGCTCACAACTCTGTAGGCAGCGCAGTCTCCTCCCCCAGACTCTTCTCCACCAGCAGCTCCAGTTCGCCTAGTTGCTCCATCCCAAGCACAGGGACTGCAAACTGCCGCCAGGAAAAATCAGAGGGAAGCGGGGGCAACACAGCAAACGCAGACAAGATAGGAGTGCGGGGTCTAGCAGCGCCGCGCGCATGCGCCGACTGCCCAGGTCCCAATTGACCTGCGCGAAGCCGCGTCCAGCTCCCCGCGCGCGTTGCCACGCTTTGCAAGCTGAGCTTGCCCTGCGGAGGCGGTTGGGCGCCCCTTAGCGCAAACTAAATGCTCCCGCCCTCTCCTTTGGCACTCCTCCAGCTCATGTCTGACGCTTGCTCTTAGTTTGAACAGAACCGTTTGCACTTGTCCAAAATCAGGTTTCCCGCCTTAAACTTCAGAATTTTGCTTTCCCAGGGAAACAATTAATACCTGTCACAGTAGCTCATTACTGGAAAGCTCATTGAGAAAATAGACACAATTAGATAGGAATTTCATTATGCCACGACTTAATCTACAAAACTACCAATATCTACACCTGTCTTATATTATCTTTCCACTTTTTCCAACAGAGGACGATGTTTTTCCTGTCAGTGGGCAATCCCTCCACCGTACTTTGCCTCCCAGGGCTAACATCCTCAAGGGCATTGCTTTTTCAATTATTGCCTTATTCTCTAGTATCATCAAGTCTCACCTGCACTATCCACGTTTGTCCAGTGTTATGAAACAAGGTTTCAGCCTAGGTCATGTTGCTCACTGCACAAAGATCCAATTATTGAGATGGGAGAATTATTATTAGAGACAGTCTCACTTTATTACGCTCAGTAGAGTGCTATAGTGTCACAGCTCACAGCAACCTCCAACTCCTGGGGTCAGTCGATTCTCTTGCCTCAGCCCAAGCACCTGGAACTACCGTTGCCCACCACAAAGCCCAGCTATTTTTTGTTGCAGTTTGGCTGGGACCAGGTTCGAATCCACCACCCTCAGTATATGGGGCCCGTGCCCTACTCATTGAGCCACAGGCGCTGCCCGAGACAGGATTATTAAGAAAGAAATTTTTAATTTGAAAGACATCTTGTGGGGAGAATGGGACAAGCTGCCTCACCACAGTCTTCATAATTAACAGGGACAATGGACTTCTTAAGAGGGGGGCCACATGCCTTGGAGCAGATCAGGTGAAAGGTGAGTCTTGGCTCAGGAAGTCTGCCCAGAGGCCTTCAGAATCTCAACTCCTCTGTCTTACAGAAAATCCATCATTTTTGGGAAACAACTCAAGTAGCTAGTTAAGGGAGAGGATTGTTAAAAACATATAGGAGTCACTGAAATTTCATTAAGGAGCCAGTTTACACCTGGCTCCCATCTTTAGTCTCCCATCTTTAAAAGATGTTACCCTGGAGCGGCACCTGTGGCTCAATGGGTAGGGTGACAGCCCCATATATCAAGGGTGGTGGGTTCAGACTCGGCCCTGGCCGAACTGCAACAAAAAAATAACTGGGCATTGAGGCGGGCACCTGTGGTCCCAGCTACTCAGGAGGCTGAGGCAAGAGAATCGCCTAAGCCCAGGAGTTGGAGGTTGCTGTGAGCAGTGACGCCACAGCACTCTACCGAGGGTGAAAAACTGACACTGTCACTAAAAAAAAAAAAAAAAAAAAAAAGATGTTATCCTGATGACTTAGCCACAACCCTCTTAGCTACTATCCTGAGCAAGCTTTTTTTTTTTTTAATTTTTATTTTTTATTAAATCATAGCTGTGTACATTGATATGATCATGGGGCATCATACACTAGTTTCATAGACCTGTTGACACTTTTACATCACACTGGTTAACAGAGCCTTCCTGGCAATTTCTCAGTCATTGTGTTAAGACATTTACATTCCACATTTACTAAATTTCACATATACTCTTGTAAGATGCACCGCAAGTGTATTCTCACCAATCACCCTCCCTCCACCGACCTCCCCCCTCCCCTGAGCAAGCTTTCTTCAAGGCTATCTCCAAATTCAACTCTCCTCTTTTTCTGAATTATACTTTTATTGTATTAAAACTCAAGCCGGGGCATAGTGGCTCACACATGTAATCTCAACATTTGAGGTATCAGCAGGATTCCTTTAGGCCATGATAAAAGACTAGCCATCTTGATCAACATAGTAAGTCCTTGTCTCTTAAAAAAACTTAGCCAGATGTGGTGGTGCATGTGTAGCAAGAGGATAGCATGAGCCCAGGAGTGAGTTTACTGTGAGCTATGATTGGACCACTGCACCCTAGGTTAGGCAATGGAACATCACCTCATCTCTCAAAATGTTTTTAGTCGGGCATGGTGGCTTACGCCAGTAATCCTAACACTCTGGGAGGCCAATGCAGGTGTATGGCTTGAGCTCATGGGTTCAAGATCAAACTGAGTAAAAGCAAGACTCTGTCTCTCCTAAAAATAAAAGAACTAGCTGGGAGTGGTGGCACATGTCTATAGATAGTCACAGCTACTCCACAGGCTGATGCAAGAGGATTGCTTCAGCCCAGGAGTTTGAGATTGCTGTAAGTTATGATGCCATAGCACTCTAACTGGGGCAACAGAGTGAGATTATGTCTGGAAAAAAAACAAAAACGGGATGGCGCCAGTGGCTCAGTCAGTAGGCCGCTGGCCCCACATACCGAGGGTGGCGGGTTCAAACCCAGCCCCAGCCAAACTGCAACAAAAAAAAGCTGGGTGTTGTAGCCGGCGCCTGTATTCCCAACTACTTGGGAGGCTGAGGAAAGAGAATCGCCTAGGCCCAGGAGTTGGAGGCTGCTATGAGCAGTGTGATGCCACGGCACTTTACCAAGAGTAATAGAGTGAGACTCAGTCTCTACAAAAAAAAAAAAAGAAAAGAAAGAAAGAAAGAAAAAGAAAAAAACTTCAGCTCTCTTTTGTTTTCTGAAACACTTCCCAGTGTTTCCAGGACACTTGTCCTCAACCTTGGCCCAAATACACTCTATTAATTTTGTTTCAGCTTCTTCCTTTAGATCAGTGGTTCTCAACCTTCCTAATGCCGCGACCCTTTAATACAGTTCCTCATGCTGTGGTGACCCCCAACTATAAAATTATTTTTATTGCTAGAAGTAACGGGGGGGGGGGGGATGTCACCATAACATAAGGAACTGCATTTTTTTTTTTAATAGGAACTGTATTTAAAGGGTCGCAGCATTAGGAAGGTTGAGAACCACTGCATTAGATTAACATATACTATAGACTGTTGAAAATATACAGAAAAAAAGCTGGGCACAGTGGCACATACCTACAGTCCCAGCTACGTGAGAGGTAGGAAAAATAACTGGGAGGCTGAAGCAAGAGGATCACTTAAGCCCAGGAGTTCAAGGCTGTAGTGCATAATTATTGTACCTGTGAATAGCCACTATACTCCAGCCTGAGCAGCCTGAAAAAAATACATATTTTTTACATAAATAAAACCTCCCTACATAGTTAACCACCTCCCTACATTGATTACCTCATGTTGACCTAATTTTCATAGACCAAACATGCAACTCATATATCTATCAGTACAGTATGCCTAGTTCCTTATGCTGACCACCTCCATATGTCGACTAGTTACTGTCCCTTGGGTGGTCAGCTTACAGAGGTTCTATTGTACAAACACACACACAGTATATACAAAAAATAAAAAAGTAGGGTGCTGGCCATATACGCCAAGGCAGGCGAGTTTGAACCCGGCCCCGGCCTGCTAAAAAATAACAACTGCAATAAAAAAATAGCCGGGCATTGTGGTGGCCACCTATAGTCCCAGCTACTTGGGAGGCTGAGGCAAGAGAATCTCTTGAGCCCAAGAGTTAGGGGTTGCTGTGGGCTGTGATGCCAAGGCATTCTACCAAGGGTGACAAAATGAGACTCTGTCTCAAAAAATAAAAATAAAAAAAAAAGAATAAAAGAAAAAGTAATCACCTCTTAAATCTATTACCCATCTTAAAAATAATCTTTTTTTTTTTTTTTTTTTTTTTTTTTTTTTAAATTGAGACAGTGTCTCACGTTGTCACGCTCGGTAGAGTGGCGTGGAGTCATAGCTCACCTGAAACTCTTGGGCTCAAGTGATTCTCTTGCCTCAGCCTCCCCAGTAGCTGGGACTGGGAGTGGAGAGGAGGTTTCACTGTTGCTCAGGCTGGTCTGGAACCTGTGAGCTCAGGCAATCCACCCGCCTCAGCCTCCCAGAATGCTGGGATTACAGGTGTGGGCTGGGTGAGGTGGTCATAAGAGACAGAATACATTATCGCTCTTGTTCAGGCCTTTGCCTCTGTTACAATGGGACCCCAGAAATACCAAAAAGGTCAGTTGCAGGCCATGTGAAGAGAGGTCAGACATGCCTTGTCATCCCCACTCCCTTCTTGGAAATATCCCTTGGAACTCATCAACAGGCCTAAGGCTACAAAAGACAAGCTTGAACCACAACTGCAGGTCATCAAGTTACTTAACAGATCGTGAGTCTGAGTCCAGTGGCTTGTCTCTGATTAACAGATTCTCTCATTTTAACTTAAAATATTTCAAGCCATTAGACAAAGCTTAATTTCTTTAACTAATAACACATCAAAGAAACTTTAAACCCACCTACAACTAATTTTCCACTTTGTCCGCCTTTTCAGACCAAGTCACCATCTGCCTTCTATATATTAATATATAAATTTACACAAAATTCCTGTCTCCCTAAAATGTATAAAACCAAACTGTAACCCAGAAGAGCGAGACCACTTGCCCAAGGCTTCTTGGGTGTGAATCTGGCATGATCATACATATTTGGTGCAGAATAAAACCCTTTATTTTACAGAGTTTAGGTGCTTTTCCATTGACACAGCATGTAATAGTAAAAGAAATAAGAAGTTCTTCCCCTTATTTTGCCAGACAGGGGTATTAAGGCAACCAAAATTGATGGATACTAAGTTGAATTCAAGAGGTACAATTTCCTTTGATCTGAGGTAAATGAGGTTTCTTCAAGTGCCTGCAAAGAAAGGAAGGCTCACAAATCCACTTTTCAACTTTAAAATTAAGCAAAAGCAACACTTGAAAGGTCTGTAGCATTTATTCTTATTTTTGTTATTGAGACAGAGTCTCACTTTGTTGCCCCTGGTAGAATGCCGTGGCAACACAGCTAAAAGCAGCTTCAAACTCTTGGGGCTCAAGCAATTCTCTTTTTTTGAATGAGTCTCACTCTGTTGCCCTTGGTAAAATGCCGTGGCATCATAGATCACAGCAACCTCTCTTGGGCTTAAGTGATTCTCTTGTGTCAGCCTCTCTAGTAGCTGGGACTACAAACCAAGCCATTCTCTTGTCTCAACCTCCCAAGTAGCTGCAACTACAGACGGCTGCCACAATCGCCAGCTATTTTTAGAGACAATGTCTCGCTCTTACTCAGGCTGGTCTTGAACTCATGAGCGCAGGCAATCCCCCCCACCTCAGCCTCCCAGACTGCTAGAATTACAGGTGTGAGCCATCTCACCTGGCATAGGTCTGTGGCATTTCCAGGAGTGTACAGATTTCTGCTTACTCAGAAAATGAGGTTCTGAGACTCCGTAGTCCAGCTAAAGAGACACTTACTCACTGGGAATCCATGTGGGTATCTGTCTCCATTCTTCCCTCACGGAATAGTTTCTTGACAAAATGAGCAGGATGTTTTCAATAGCATTCGTAAACTGGCCAGAAGTCATGTACTGAAAGAACTTTTAGACATTGCCAAAAATATGTAAAGCCAAACAATGAATTATCCTGTCAATCTGTTCCAAAACTGAGTTAAAAAAAAAAAAAAAAAAACTAAAGTGTTTTAAAGATGATTACAGACTTTCATATGTCACCCTTATTTCAATAAGTATTCTCAAAAAAATAGGAAATCTTTCCCTACATATTCAAAAAACTTATCATACTTACCAAATGTAACAACTTCTAATATCAGTTCCTAATATTCTAATTCTGAATTTGTTCACATTCAACACACTAAAACCCAGCTTTATTTCCTACCATCCCCTATATCCATTTTTTGGTCAAAGTCTATAACAACCTATGTTGCAAACGTAATGAATTTTCAGTCCTCATCCGTTATCTCAGAAAAAAAAATTTTTTTTTTTTGCAGTTTTTGGCCGGGGCTGGGTTTGAACCCGCCACCTCCAGCATATGGGACTGGTGCCCTATTCCTTTGAGCCACAGGCACCACCCAGAAGTTTTTTGTACATTAATCAAAAAAATTGAACCTGTTACTTGGGATATGTGCTCTTGGAAACTAGCCACCCTGCCATGAAGAGGCTGAAGTATCCCACGAAAAGGCCCACAGAGAAAGAAAGTGAAGTCCCCATCCCTCAGCCGTGACCTAATTGCTAGCCAACAGCAAGTGCCAACTCACCGGCCAAGTTAGTGAGCCATCTTTCTTGGTAAAGATCCTACCTATATCTCCAAAACAATCTTCTGAGCTAATGTTACATAGAGCAGAGATAAGCCTTTCCTGCTAAATCCAGCCCATAATGCAGATGGGCAAGTTAAGTGAATTATTGTTTTAAGATGCTAAGGTTTCTGGTTTGTTTGTTTTTTTTCCTGGGGGTGTTTCACAGCAATAGTTAATAAATATAGATTTTGTGCTTATGACACCACACTTGACTGGTTTTCCTCCAACCTCACAAGCCTTCCTCAATCTCCTTTGCAGTTTCTTCACTTTTTCTGCCTGATCTCTAAATGTTGCAAGTCTTGATGGTTCAGATCTGGATGAATTTCTCTAGGTTATTTTACCTATTTCCATGGCTTTAAATACAATCTCTATCCTCCCAACTCCCAAATTTATACTTACAGGCAAGGTTTTTTCTCTGAATTTAAAAGTCTAACTGCCACCTCCTCACCCGTAGCACAGTGGTCATGGCACCAGCCACATACACTGAGGCTGGTGGGTTCGAACCTGGCCCAGGCCAGCTAAAGCAACAAAGACAACTGCAACAACAACAACAACAAAATAGCCGGGCATTGTGGCAGAGGCCTGTAGTCTCAGCTACTTGGGAGGCTGAGGCAAGAGAATCGCTTAAGCCCAAGAGTTGGAGGTTGCTGGGAGCTGTGACGCCATGGCACTTTTCCAAGGGTGCATAGTGAGACTCTGTCTCAAAAAAACAACAACAAAAGTCCAACTGCCCACATGATATCTGTCTTGGAAATATTTACAAAGAGGGGGCCAGGCACTGAGGTTCATACTCTATCCCAGTGCCTCAGGGGGCTGAGGCCAGGAAATCTTTTGAGGCTAGCAGTTCAATACCCTGTCACTACAAAAAAAAATAATTTAAAAATTAGCCAATTGCGGCTCAGCACCTGTAGCACAGTGGTTACAGCGCCGAGGGTGGTGGGTTCGAGCCCGGCCCAGGCCTGCTAAACAACAATGACAACTGCAACCAAAAAATAGCAGGGCGTTGTGGTGGGTGTCTGTAATCCCAGCTACTCGGGAGGCTGAGGTGAGAAAATTGTTTGAGCCCAAGAGTTTGAGGTTGCTGTGAGTTGTGACACCACAGCACTCCACTGAGGGCAACATAGTGAGACTGTCTCAAAAAAAAATTAGCCAAGTGTGGTGGTGCCTGCTTGTATAGTTCTAGCTATTTGGAAGCTGAAATGGGAGACTCACTGAAGCTCCAGTAAGCTATGGCTGTGCCACTGAACCTCAGCATGGGCTACAGAGCAAGACTTCCACAAAGAGCAAAGAGTCTCAGTTATAACATGGTCCAAAAAGAACTTCTTGTTTCCCCCACAAACTTATTATTCTTCTCAATAATAGCATTATTCACCCAGAAGGATAAGACCAGAAACCTAGAAGTCATCCTTGATTCCTTTCTGTTGCTACTCGCCCACATCTGATACACAGGAAGACCCACAGGTGCTGCCTCTAAAGCTATTTAAGTCTTTTCACTCTTTTCCATCTCTACTGTCAATAACTTGACCATTACCTCTCATCTAGGCAACTGCAATACTCTTATATGCACTTCCATTCTTGTCCCCCGTAATTCATTCATTTATCTCAATACATTATGAAAGTTTTCAAATGTATACAGAATTGAATAGTGAACATCCATATGCCATTCATCTAGATTTTACAACTAATATTTTGCTATCTTGATTTATTATGTGTATATTCACTCCTCCATCCACCCATGTATTCAAGTTTTCATTTTTTTAGGATATTTACTATATTTTATTTTAATTTATTGTTTAACTTCAAATATTAAGAAAATACAAATGGTTTTGTTGCATGGATACCTTGTATACTGCTTAAATCAGGGTTTTGAGTGTGTCCATCATGAGAAAAGTGTTCACTGTAACCAACAGGTTAAGTTTTTAATCCCTCATCCGCCATTGCTTTCTAATGTCCTCTTTATCTCTTTGTGCCCAAGTACATCCATCATTTAACTCAATTTACTAGTGAGAACATTGCACCACTTATCATATCAACCTGGACAAGTAATTAAATCTCCCTAAGCCTTGATTACCCACATCTGTGAAAAATAAATTTTTGGGGGTGGGGGCAGTCTCATTTTATCATCCTCGGTAGAGTGCCTTGGCATCAGAGCTCATAGCAACTTCCAACTCCTGGGCTTAGGAGATTCTCTTGCCTTAGCCTCCCAAAGAGCTGGGACTACAGGCACCTGCCACAACGCCTGGCTATTTTTTTGTTGTTGTTGCAATTTGGCCGGGCTGGGTTTGAACCCTCCACCCTCGGTATATGGCGCCGGCACCCTACCACTGAGCCACAGGCGTTGCCTGAAAAAGAAATATTAAATAGTAACTATCTCATAGTATTGTTGTAGAGGCAACAGAAGTATACTTAAGTGTACTTAAGGCATCAAAAGTATTTAAAACAAAGCATGGCACATATAAGTCTTCAGGAAATAGACATATTATTGATCACCAGTTTCTACTGCCTAATAGTCCCTATAGTGTCTTGGAATCAAAGACTAGATACTAAGAACTGTGTAAAGTGTATAGCTGCTATACAAGTGTGTCAGATATTATTGGCACAACTCTGCAAGGCAATGCATTAATGGTACATAGGTTTTATTATTTACTATTCATTGTGGCAAATTAGCAACAAGACATTTCTGTGAAACAAACCAAGTGACTATATTTCTAAACTGCTCATTTGTTGGACTACGTGTTGTTGTTTTTTTTTTTTTTGGTTTGTTTGTTTTGAGACAGAGTCTCAAGCTATCACCCTGGGTAGAGTGCTATGGCGTCACAGCTCACAGTAACCTCAAACTCTTAGACTTAAGAGATTCCTCTTGCCTCAGCCTCCCAAGTAGCTGGGACAACAGGCACTCACCACAATGCCTGGCTATTTTTTGGTTGCAGTTGTCATTGTTGTTTGGCAGGTCTGGGCTGGATTCAAACACACCAGCTTTGGTGTATGTGGTTGGCGCCCTAGCCACTTGAGCTACAGGCGCCCAATTCTTGGACTATTTGTATTTCTCCCGAACAGAACATAAAGTTTCCAAAAACAGAAACTGGGCCTTCTTTCTTCCTATCAGTAAACATCACTGAGTACCTGTGATGGTGCTGCTCCCCTGTGTTCCTCACCAGAGTTGAAGGCATGGCTCTGCCCTGGAGGGAATCAGTACAGGGAGAGAGGGACATAGGTAAATAGGCAGTTATCATAAAGGGTAGTACATAGTCTTAGAGAAATACTGGTGTTATATGCTCTTTAGCATCTGAATTTAACCGTTAAGTACAGTTTATAGGCCCCCAAAGGAAGTCACATACAATGCTGATATGTTGGGTGCTGAATGGATGCTCAGTACCCTAGTGGAGAATGGAGCAAGATATTATATATACCCTACAACTTCTCCACCTACATACAGGGAGCCATCGAGAGCCAGAAGTAGTAGCTCATGTAGCAATCCCTAGACCAGATCGCTGTCTCATTCTATAGATCAGAGGGCTGTATACACTGAAAGGCAGGAAAAGAAGAAGAATAGAGTTCAAAAATAAAATAAATTATCAATCTTCAAATGGCATATAACAGCTAGACAGACTCTGGGTTATCTATCTGAAATAAATCAGATATAAACATAGTCATGATTTTATTTTATTATTATTATTTTTTTTTTTGAGACATAGTCTCACTATATTGCCCTCAGTAGAGTGCTGTAGCGTCACAGCTCACAGCAACCTCAAACTCTTGGGCTCAAGCAATTCTCTTGCCTCAGCCTCCCAAGTAGCTGGGACTATAGGCATCCACCACAGTGCCCAGCTATTTTTTTCTATGTTGCAGTTGTTTTTCTGGCCCAGCTAGGTTCAAACCCACGACCCTCGGTGGATGTGGCTGGCGCTGTAACCACTGTGCTATGGGTGCCAAGCCAGGTCATTATTTTAAGTATTCTTCCATCTGAATTCTTACACTTAAATAATGTAAACAACTAAAAACAGAAACTATTAAAACATGGAAAATTTTATTTTTAACATCCTATGTATTCTATAGAATGCAAATTTTTATTTAGAAACATTTGCAGTCCCCTTTTATTGATAACATAAATGAGATACTTATTTTACACATTTAAATTATCTCATGATTTAATAACAATAGTTAGCTATAGTGTGACCCAGAAATGAAAATATACAAAATAGCTTTAAAAACACATGTATTTCTACTTGCTGGTACACTTATAGATCATACAAAGATACATATATACTTTTAAAATAAAGACTTTCAAAATGAAACCAGTTCATCAAATTTTTACCAAGGTATGACAAAAAAAAAATCTTTTATGCAAAAAAATAAAAATTAAAGCAAAAATAACACTTTCAACTTAGTTTTCAAATGTCCTAAATCACATCAATTTTACAAATTACTATTTTTGAAGACAGAACTTTAATTGTTAACTTCCCACTTCTGTCATGCTTATAATAAAACATAACACTGCTCCAAACACAATGAATGGAATTCTTACATTTCACCACTTTCTTTAAATGGTAACTCAAATCATGTTTTACATGTCTACTTGTTTATATTGCACTAAAATTTTACATGGAAGAACTAGTTGATATATCACAATATAATATCTTAGAAACATTCTTTGATATTCTTATGCACATTAATGGATATTTCACAGTCCACTTAAATAAATTTCCTAATATAAACCAATCATCTAACAAAATCAAATCTATAGTGCTACTTTGTTTTGTTTTTTTTTTTGGTTTTTTTTTGTAGAGACAGAGCCTCACTTTATAGCCCTCAGTAGAGTGCTCTGGCAATCACACAGCTCACAGCAACCTCCAACTCCTGGGCTTAGGCGATTCTCTTGCCTCGGCCTCCCAAGTAGCTGGGACTACAAGCGCTGGCCACAGCGCCCGGCTATTTTTTTGTTGCAGTTTGGCTGGGGCTGGGTTTGAACCTGCCACTCTCAGTGTATGGGGCCAGCACCCTGCCCACTGAGCCACAGGCAACACCCTAGTGCTACTTTGTTTTTAAGAGCAAAGATATTTACTATTTATTGTTATTGCCTTTGGAAAATACATGGACTTCTAAAAACACTTGTAAATCACAAATAGTACCTGATAATAACATGTGAGCAAAGCCTGATCCATCCTTCCACCTTTCCTTCATTCATTTTAGAGAGGAAGTCTCACTATGTTGCCCAGGCTGTCCTCAAACTCCTGAGCTCTAGAGTTCCTCCTGCCTCAGCCTCCTGAGTAGCTGGGACTACAGGCACATGCCATTGCATCCAGCCTCTCTTCATTCTTTGAGTCTCTCCATGGTTAATTTTTAAATACAACATTAATTTCATTTTAAAAAATAAAGGGAAAAGTGTCCTTTTATGTAGTAGAGCAGAATTATGAGAGATAATAATACTTCAATCCTGGCTGTTTTATAGAACTTAAAAATTCAGTTCTCATCATTCTGCAATATAACCAAGCATGCTTATTTTAATAATAAGAAACAATGTTAGAATCTTTTAAAAATCATGATTACAGGCAGCACCTGTGACTCAAAGGGGTAGGGCACCGGCCCCATATGCCAGAGGTAGCAGCTTCAAACCCAGCCCCAGCCAAAAACTGCAAAAAATAAAAATAAAAATAAAAATCATGATTACAATTAAAATCTAGGAAGAGCACAATAAAGCTAATGGCAACCTCTTGAACACCATTTTGAAGTTAGTTCTTCCAAATAAAACTCAAAAATGGTTTCAAATAACCCAATTGTTTAGCAAGCATCAGCTTAGGAATATTTTTTCAGTGTTCTAAGGTATAATGTTTGGCATCAAAAAGAATGGTAAGCACTTTGATTTGTAAGTAATAAAGAAAAAAAATCAAGTACTAAAATACCAGTGGTTCCTGTGACAGGATAAATATCCTGCTTCAAGTAATGTTTGCCCCACATTTTATTTCTCCCTCTCAGAGTTTATTAAGGAAGACAAATCATGATTTTTTTTTTTTTTTAGTTGAGGTGAAAAAACTGCTTCATAAGTTCATATGTTGTAAAAGCCACTGCTTGAGAGGGGATGCAACGAATGTAATTAAGAGATAAACCACGATATAATCCTTTTCGAATTCCATGCTGTCCATAGACATACTTCATAGTATCCCGCATGGTACTGAAAGACAATGATTAAATGATGACACATCTATGCCATTCATGAAGACACAATTTTAGGACCCCTAACAGCATTCTTTTTTGGGGGACAGAGTTTCACTTTGTCGCTCTTGAAAGAATGCCATGGCATCATAGCTCACAGCAATCTCAACCCTTGGGCTCAAGTGAATCTCTTGCCTCAACCTCCCAAGTAGCTGGGACTACAGGTGCCTGCCACAACACACAGCTATTTTTAGAGACGAGGTCTCCTTCTGGCTCTGACTCTGGCTCAGGCTGGCCGGTCTTGAACCTGTGAGCTCAGGCAATCCATCTGCCTCGGCTTCCCAGAGAGCTATGATTACAGGTGTGACCCACCTCACCTGACCCTAATAGCATTCTTAAAAGAAGCTAAAATACTAATCTGTCATGGGACTACAGAAAAATAAAAATAATAAAAATGAAGCTAAAATACCATATTGAATGGCTTGCAGAAGTGTTAACATGCTAAAAATTTTTTAAATAAAACAGCAAGTCATTCCAAACAAGTATAAGTATTCTCCATATGATTTCAGGATTCGTTAATACAATATATTTTGTTTGTGGGGCAATGACTATGGCTCAAGGAGTAGGGCGCCTGCCCCATATATCGGAGGTGGTGGGTTCAAACCCGCCCCAGCCCAAAACTGCCAAAAATAAAATAAAAATAAAATTATTTAAAAATATATATGTGTATATATATTTTGTTTGTACTATATCTATGACATTTACTGATAACACTATTTTATACTAATATTTGAAATATTACAGCAATCCTTTTAAGATTGTATCATCAGTGGGTCTTTAAATTTTCAGTATAGCTCTAGCTCAAGTTCTTTCTGTTCTTGTCATTGTTGTTTGCTTCCAGACAGGTTCTCACTGTCGCTCCAGCTTTAGTGCAGTGGTCATGATAACCTCAAATTTCTGGGCTAAGACAGGCGTGGTTCGAATCTGTCATCCTAGCTCTATGGGAGGCCACCAAGGGCGTATTGCTTGAGCTCAGGAGTTAGACACCAGCCTGAGCAGGAGCAAGACCTCATCTCTACTAAAAATAGAAAAACAGAGAGAACAGAGTGTCTTGAGCCCAAGAGTTTGAGGTTGCTGTGAGCTATGATGCCACAGAACTCTACCCAGAGTGACAGACTCTCAAAGAAAACAAAAAAAAAAAAACAATATACATATATATTCATTCCTGACCTTAAACAATCTTTGCACTTCAGCTTCCCAAAGTGTTGAGATTACATGCATGACCCACCGTGCCCAACCACAGCTCGAGTTCTATATGATAAATAGCAGGTGTTATAGAACTAAAGCTTAAAAGACTATCTTTCTGATTTCAGCAATGAACACTTTCTCTTTTTTATTTTTATTTTTTTAAGACAGAGTCTCACTATGTCGCCCTCAGTAGAATGCTGTGGCATCACAGCTTACAGCAACCTCAAATTCTTGGGCTTAAGTGATTCTCTTGCCTCTGCCTCCCAAGTAGCTGAGACTACAGGCACCCACCACAACACATGGCTGTAGTTGTCATGGTTGTTTGGCAGGCCCAGGCCAGATTCGAACCTGTCAGCTCCAATGTATGTGGCTGATGTCCTAGCCGCTGAGCTACAGGCACTTAGCCACTTACTATTTTTTTAAAAAGCAAAATATTAAAATGATTATATTTTAGATATGTTAATCTTAAATATATATTAAAATAATTTCATGTTTCTATTTATACTTTTTAAAAATGTAGCTAACAAAAAAATTTTAATTATACATGTAGTTCACATTATATTTCTATTTAACAAAGCTCCTCTAAAATAAATTTTTTTTTGAAACAGAATCTCACTTGGTCGCCTTTGGTAGAGTGCCATGGCATCTTATCTCACAGCAACCTCAAACTCCTGGGTTCAAGTGATCCTCTTGCCTCAGCCTCCCTAGTAGCTGGGACTACAGGTGCCTGCCACAACACCTGGCTATTTTTAGAGATAGGGTCTTGCTCTGGCTCAGGATGGTCTCAGACCTGTGAGATCAGGCAATCTATCCACATTGGCCTGCCAAGTGCTGGGATTACAGGAGCGAGCCACCAAACCCAGCCTATTTTTTTTTTTGAAGTCTCATACTGTCTTTCTGGGTAGAGTGCCATGGAGTCATACACAGTTCATAGCAACCTCAAACTCTTGGGCTCAAATGATCTTCCTACCTCAGTTTCTGGATCAGCTGGGACTACAGGTACCCACCATGATGCCTGGCTAGTTTTTCTATTTTTAGTAGAAGAAGCAGGGTCTCACTCTTGCTTAAGCTGGTCTCAAACTCCTAAACTCAGGCAATTCACCAGATTGCTAGGATTACAGGCATAAGCCATTATACCCAGCCTAAAATATTTAATAAGAGGATTGGAACATGATGGAAACCTTAGAAAGTTATCAAAGCATACTGTGGGGGATAATATAGGTATATAGATTATTGGTAAAACCAGAATCCTATCTCCTTTACCTTTTTTATTTAAAAGCCAATCAAGTGAAATAGTACCCTACTGATTTTAACCATTACATCTCCCCCCCAAAATGAATAATGACATGATACACTTACAGGCACTTTTCGAATTCTGGCAGAGAAGTTCCTAATTGCATTCGCCGACGAGTTACATCAAATGGATAGCTAAAAGAAAAAGACATAAAAGTCTAAAAATAATTTTTAGTTTTCTTCTCAATGACTATTGAATACAAAGCACTATATACACTGGGAAATAATGTGTTCTTATTCTCGTATTGTTTTATCTAAATCATAGACACATGAATAAAATCAATTAACACAGAGGTGTTTATGGGATTCCCCCTGGTTAGATGATTCTTCTCTCCCATCACAATAATATTAAGTTCTATTTATTCCTCAAAGCCATTCTAAATGCTAATTCTTGAGGAAATATTATAATAAATAAGGTTTCTCAACTTTGGCACCTATTGAAATTTTGGGCTGGAACATTCTTTTGCTATGAAGAACTATCTTGTGAATTGTAGGGTTTTTTGTTTTTTTGTTTTTTTTTTTTGAGACAGAGCCTCAAGCTATCACCCTAGGTAGAGTGCTGTGAAGTCACAGCTCACAGCAACCTCCAACTCCTAGGCTTAAGCGATTCTCTTGCTTCAGCCTACCAAGTAGCTGGGACTACAGGTGCCCGCCACAACACCTGGCTATTTTTTGGTTGTAGTTGTCATTGTTTGGCAGGCCTGGACCAGATTCAAACCCACCAGCTCTGGTGTATGTGGCTGACGCCTTAGCCACTCGAGCTCACAGGCACCACCTGAATTGTAGGATGTTTAAGTGCATCCCTGGCCTCTGCCCACTAGATGTCAGTAGCACTTCTCCAGTTGTGGAGACCAAAAATGTCTCCAGAGAAGCACAAATGTCTGCTGGTGGCGGGGCGGCGCCTGTGGCTCAGTGAATAGGGCGCCAGCCTCATGGAGGCTGTGAGCTGTGATGCTACAGCATCTACCGAGGGTGACAAAGTGAAACTCTTGTCTCTAAAACAAACAAACAAACAAAAATGTTTGCTGGAGGCCAAATCACCTCCAGTTGAGAACTGTTCTAAGGCAAGTCTTCTCAAGTATAGTAGACCAATACAAAACTTTCCTTAAGATCTAAAATTAATGATACAGACACCTGCATTTTGAGGACAGAAAAAATTCTAACCCAACACTGCCTGAAATGAAATACACAAAAGTAATGAATACAGGCTCGGCACCTGTGGCTCAAGCGGCTAAGGTGCCAGCTACATACACCTGAGCTGGCGGGTTCAAATCCGGCCCGGGCCCGCCAAACAACAATGACAGCTGCAACCAAAAAATAGCCGGGCGTTGTGGCAGGTGCCTACAGTCCCAGCTACTTGGGAGGCAGAGGCAGGAGACTCGCTTAAGCCCAGGAGTTGGAGGTTGCTGTGAGCTATGATGCTACAGCACTCTACCCAGGGCGACAGCTTGAGGCTGTCTCAAAAAAAAAAAGTAACGAATACAGGTGATTTTTTTTTTTTAATTTTAATTTGGCAATATTAACCACTTGTGTTAGGTCCTGTGCTAAACAATTTATGTACATTATCTCATTTCATCTTCACAACAACTGCATGAAGTAGGTACTGTTATCCCAGCATTAAGATTTAAACAACTGAGTATTAGAGACATTTTCTAATGTCACACAGCTACTTTCTACTTTCTGTTCCAAGTTCTGTAAGGTATCTAATATATGATACATGATATAAATAATTACGTATTTCTTTCTCTCTCTCTCTTTTTTTTTTTTTTTGAGAGAGAGAGTCTCATTTTGTCACTGTTGGTGACTCCCGAGCTCAAGTGATCCACCTGCCTCAGCCTCCTAGAGTGCTAGGATTACAGAAGTGAGTTACCTCGCACGGCCTGTTCCATATTTCTAATACATATTTAAATTTACTTTGAAATAGTTATGATAAAACATACCCAGTCACCAACCAAACAACTTAAGAAATAACATGGCCAATAGTTAAAGCTCCCTATGCACTTAAATAGCATCTCCAGGATTATTTTTTAAGGTAGAAGGAAAAGAAATATTATGGGGGTAAGAAGACCAAACATCTCAAACTGAGGGGACTGAGTTTCCAACCAAGACAAGACATATATGGGTAGGAGGAATTGATTAACAGAAAAGAGAGGATGTAAGAAGACAAAGTGATAATGACCAGAACTAGGGAAATAACATGGAAAAGAAGGAAACAGCATTATAGGTTATGTTCTAAAGTAAAAAATGCCAAGACTTAGTGTCTGGATACACACAACAAGAAAAATGATTTCAAGTTGTCCGGACAAGTAGATTGGTGGTTACTAATAATAAATGAGAAAGTTGGGGGCTGAGGATTGTCATAAAAAAGAAGACAAGAAAGTAATATTTGAATTATTAAGTTTGCCCTGATGGCAGAAGATTCAAGGGAAATACCCAAAAGCTTACAAGAAACATAATGGGCAGTCAGTCATGGAGATCTAAATAGAATTGGTTATCTATATAGCAGTGACCCTTGATACCCTGAAGACAGATAAGCTGTTCTAAATATTTACACGAATAGAGAGAACTCAAATCTGGCTTGAAAAAATCCACAAATAGGTTGGAAGATGAAAAGGGAAAGTTTAGGAGGATGATGGCTTAGAGAGGGCACTGGTACAGGAGACAAAGAACTAGAACAACTGGAAAGAGGGTAATAGAACTAAGAGCCAATGAATGGGATTAGAATGTAGTTTAACAGAAGTGGGAAAGAAAAAATAGATTTTAAGGATCTAAGATACTTAAGTATTGAAAGAGAGGGCAGCAAAAAAAGCAAGATAAGAATCAAAATAACTCAAGGTGCTTGTGTTTCTGCAAATGAACAGGTTTCACAGGCAAGTTTCCACATTCCTTTTCTTCCATACCTTCAATCAAGTATTTACCTTCAATCTAGTATAATATGTCCCATCCACATTTAATCTGCTTTCACAAAATAATCCTTAATCGTACAATCAAATGAACAACTGACCTATCTAACTTTGATTTCTTTTCCCATAGGATATTCTTTTTTTATTCTTTGTGACACTACTACTTCCTTGTTGTCTGCCTATTTCTCAGGATTCTCCTCATGCATCAAAAGCTTCTTTTCTTTCTGTTTCTAAAAAGTTCCTTTTTCTTAGTATTCTAGCATCTTATTATCTCACTCTACTCCATATCTCATGGTATAGGTAAAGTCTTCACAGCCACTTTTCTAATTATAATACAGTAATACCTTTTTCTATGTTCCCCTTTACCTGTAATTCCATTGTGCTGCTACTGACTTACTAAGAAGATAGCCTTGTTGAGGCAACAATTTTGTTTTCTCTTCAGTGACCTTCCCACTGCCTGGTACACTGTCTAGCACAAAGCAGTCCTTCATGATGTAATGCAGGGAAAGATGTGCCTCCATACACACACACACACACACACACACTCTCTAAATGGTTTAAACGTCAGAAACTTCATGTCACCAGATTTGTGAGAAAATATGAAGATTACATTTAGTGTTTCTTCCTTTCCTTCTTTTTGAGACACAATCTCATTATGTTACCCTTGGTAGGGTGTCATGGCATCACAGCTCACAGCAACCCCAAACTCTTAGGCTCAAACGATTCTCTTGCCTTAGCCTCCCAAGTAGCTGGGACTATAATTAGACAACACCTGTCTAATTTTTTTCTTTTTTTTTTGGTTGCAGCTATTTAGCTGGCCCGGGCTGGGCTCGAAACTACCACCCTCAGTATATGTGGCTGGTGCCATAACACTGTGCTATGGGCACCCAGTCAGTGTTTCTTCCTTTCTTTCTTTCAAATAAATCCACAGGAAATTGGGTGAATTTAGTTTAATTTGGTCAATTTGTCACATAATTACTATTCTTTCTCTCTCTCTCCCTTTCCTTCTTTCTTTCAGGATGGGGGTTTCATTATGTTACCCAGTCTGGACTTGAACTCTTGGACACAGGTTTCCTCTCATGTTGCTAGGACTACAGATGCACACAACCGAACGTGTAATTTTCTATAATATGCTTAATTTAAAGTTCAGGCACATCTGAAAAGCTATATTTAATTAATACTTACATTTTGCAAGGGATATTTTAATAATCAGACAAAAGAAAATGATTAACCAGTGGTGAAAATCAGGATTGGGTAACTGTGATTTGATTGAATTAAATTGATGAGGAAACTTACGATATTGTCTGTGCTACTGCTCCAGCAACACCACCACAAAGTAAGTTAATGTGAGTTTTCAAAACTAAAACATTAGGATTGTCTGATGAAGGTCTGCCAAGAACGGTAGGAGCATGGGAAAGCCCAACACTCTTTAAGGTACCAAAAGTAAAAAATGAAACACCTGAAAAACAAAATACAAATTTACCATGATGTTTAACAGAGTATGAGCTATGAAAAAAGACACCATTCTCACACAATAAACACATTATCTATTTTCCAGTGTTTGGTTTAATCTAAAACAAAAACAGTTCACGTTTATAAATAACCTAGAGGGTAAAATTACTACCTATTAAATATGTAGCATTGGTTTCCTACACTATTATACTTCAGTGCATTAAAGGAGGCACTAGTGATACAATGCCACCTTATATATGAACAGAATTAAACAGTTTAACATGATTAAAAATTAAATTCAAGATCAATAATTATAAGTAAATATGGCAATTATATTTACAAAAACAATGGTGGTGGCTATATAAAATAGAGGTAAAAAATTCAGAAGTAACAAAGCATTGTTATTTTAACTCAGTGTCTATTCTCAAGAAAGAATTATGACAATAAGAGAAATGTCCGTACTGGACATGTAGAATCTAACCAATATAGTATCCACTTAAAGCTTTCCATATCATACATGATTTTAATCGATCTATTGAGGTTGTATATTAATAAAATTAGCAATAGAATTCAAGATTCCTATTAACTAAGCATTACTCAAGATATCTATCTACTTAATTGAAAAACATATTTAAAAAGATAACTGAAGCTTAAGAACAAATAAACTAACAAATACTCAGTCTAGGATAATAACTCAATATATACATTTGTTCTTTATACAAAATTCTTACTACCTTATATTATTTGAGATGATATATAATTTTAGAATATTCATATGCATTTGGACAATCTATTCTTTTTTTTTTTCTTTTTTTTGAGACAGAGCCTCAAGCTGTCGTCCCAGGTAGAGTGCTGTGACATCACCGCTCACAGCAACCTCCAACTCCTGGGCTCAAGCAATTCTCTTGCCTCTGCCTCCCAAGTAGCTGGGACCACAGGCACCCACCACAACGCCCAGCTATTTTTTGGTTGCAGCCGTCACTGTTGTTTGGCAGGCCTGGGCTGGATTTGAACCCGCCAGCTCAGGTGGTATGTGGCTGGCACCTTGGCCATTTGAGCCACAGGCGACAAGCCAAGGACAATCTATTCTTAAGACTTAAACACAGAAAAAGTTAATGACAAGAAAATTCACAGCAAATTAAAAATGAGTAGAAAAAAATTAGAAATAGCTAAATGATGCAGAATGGTATTGAGCAGAATATGACACAGTAAGAATGATGTTTGTAGCCAGCTGGTTCATGCCTGTAATCCTAGCACTCTGGAAGGCTGAGACAAGTAGAATGCATAAACTCAGGAGTTTGAGACCAGCCTGAGCAAGAGCTCAACCTCGACACCCCACCTGTACTAAAAACAGAAAAATTAGCTGAGAGTGTTGTGGCAGGAGCCTATAGCCTCAGCCATTGTGCAGGCTGAGGCAAAAAGGTATCTTTTTTTTTTTTTTTGGCAGTTTTTGGCCAGGGCTGGGTTTGAACCCACCACCTCCAGCATATGGGGCCGGCGCCCTACCCCTTTGAGCGACAGGCACCGCCTAGCAAGAAGGTATCTTATGCCCAAGACTTTGAGGTTCCTATGAGCTCTGACAACACTGCACTCTACCCAGGGCAACAGAGTGAGCTTCTCTCTCAAAAAAAAAAAAAAAACCACACCTGTAATCCTAGCACTCTGGGAAGCCAAGGTGGGTAGATTATCTGAACTCACAGGTTCAAGACCAGCCTGAGCCAGAGTGAGACCTCATCTCTAAAAATAGCCAGGCATGGTGGCAGGCACCTGTAGCTCCCAGCTACTAGGGAGGCCAAGGCAAGAGAATCACTCAAGCCCAAGGGTTAGAAATTGCTGTGAGCTATGATACCACAGCACTCTACTGAGGGTGAGAAAGTGAGACTCTGCCTCAAAAAAAAAAAAAAAAAAAAGATGTTTATGAAGAATATTCAAAAATGTGAAAAATATTTGGGGAATGGGAAAATCTTTTTAATTATATATATACTATATATGTATTTATATATATACTAATTATATATATAGTTCTTATAGTATATACACACATACTATAAGAACTATGTAAAAAATACATACTTTAAAACTGAAAAGTAGGTCAGGCATGGTGGCTCACGTCTGTAATCCTAGCACTCTGCAAGGCCAAGGTGGGTAGATGGCTTACATTTAGGAGTTTCAGACCAGACTGAACAAGAGTTGTTCTACTTTTCTTTAAAAAAGTAGAAAAAACTAGCTAGGCATGGTGGCACATGCTTATAGTCCCAGCTACTAAGGAGGCTGACACAAGAGAGTCATTTGAACCCAGGAGTTTTAGGTTGCTGTGAGCAATGATATGCCACAGCCCTTTACCCAGGGTGACAGAGTAAGACTTGGTTTCAAAAATACAAAAATAAAAACTAAAAAGTAAAAATGAAAACTAAAAAAGAATAAGGAAAATATAGCAAAAAGTAAAGAATTCTGCTTCTAGCACATAGGCAGTCTAAGTATTCTGAGGCACTTCAGCATTTCAAAAAAGCTACATCTATTACTGGGCTTGTAAAAGGATGGGAAGGTCTCCCAAGAATCCTCCCAGCACTATCGTCTCCCCCAAACATAAGCTGAACCCTGACTGGGAGTGTGGGCCCATAAGGGAGGTAAAGTAACTGCATATAGATGCAGTAACAGCAGAGACATTGAGATGGATCCTGTTTTGGGGTCTACAGAAGTGGAATCACAGAGTCTGAAACTCTCAGGCAGAGCCCAGTTCTGAACAGGAGCTCCTGGTAGAAGCTGAAAAAAGATTCTTTGGAAAAAAGCATTCCCAAGGTAAACCCATAGGATACTCAGAGATTAATAAGCAACATAAATAGATAGTAAGATACCTTGAGCAATGATCTCCTAATCAAAGACCACTTAGCACAGGAAGCAACAAAAAATACATATTCACAAAAGAGTAGTGAGAATAAGAATTCAGGCCAATAAGATTTTAAAAGTGGTAAAAAGAAACATAAAGAGAAAAGCAGTAAGTACAAAGCAAGTAGCAAAGTACAGATTCCCCATACAAGTCCAAATATATCAGTGATAACAATAAATACCAAATGGACTAACTGGAAACAAAAAGATGTTTCAGACTAGATTGAAAAAAAAAAAAAAATACAGAGCTCTAGGATGCTTTAAAAGAAAATACCTAAAACATAAAGACATAAAAAAGTATAAAATAAAGGAGAAAAAAGCTTTATCAGGGAAATATTAAGACAGTTCTACCAAAAAAAATAATTATAAGATGGGGAAATTAGGCGGCACCTGTGGTTCAAGGAGTACGACACTGGCCCCATATACTGGGGGTGGCAGGTTCAAACCCAGCCCCGGTCAAAACTAAAAAAAAAAAAAAAAAAATCTGCCTTTTTGCCAGGCGTTGTGGCAGGCGCCTGTAGTCTCAGCTACTGGGAGGCTGAGGCAAGAGAATCGCCTAAGCCCAGGAATTGGAGGTTGCTGTGAGCTGTGTGAGGCCACAGCACTCTACTGAATGTGATAAAGTAAGACTCTGTCTCTACAAAAAAAAAAGATGGGGAAACTTAAAAAATAACAATACAACCTCATAAATAGAGTAGGGGGAAAAAAAAAACTCACAAAGAGACAGAAAATCTGAATGGTCTTCTAATGATTCTAGAAATTAAACTAATATTTAAAAATTTTCCCACAATGAAGATTTTCGAGAAACAAGTAATTCTAATCATTTTATACACATTCTTCTCTGAGGATGGAAAATGAAGAATGTTTTTCAAATAATTCTAAGAGAATTATATAATCTTGATACCCAAATCACACAAACAATATTACCTATATACTCGAGTATAAGCCGAGTTTTTCGGCACAAAATTTGTGCCGAAAAACCCGAACTTGGCACAAAATTTGTGCCAAAAAACCCGAACTCGGCACAAATTTTGTGCCGAAAAAACTCAGCTTATACTCGAGTGTATACGGTACATGAAAAGAAAAATTATAAGTTAATCTCACTTATGAATATAGATGTAAAACTTCTATAAACAAAATGTGATGCTATCATTCATCACATTTACAGATTAAAGTAGAAAACTGTATGATCACCTCAGTAAATGTGTAGAAAAGGACATCTGATAAAATACAATAGCAATTCAGATCAAAATTCTTATGAAAACTTCCTTAATCTGACAAATGATATATATACCAACAGCTACAACAAACATTATGCTAAACAAAGTATAGAAATTTTCCTTTTAAAATCAGGAATAAGCAAAAATGTCCACTATCATCACTTCTTTTCATTGCTGCACCATGTCTTTAGCCAATATAGGAAGATAGGATAATCATAACTAAATACAAGATTGGAATATAAATTTAAAAAGCAATTATTTGTGCAGAATATGACTGTCCACATGGAAAACGCATAGCATCTACAAGTAACATGTTGGGTGCTATAAAATCAACACGTAGGAAAAAGGGTGGCTATGATCATATAAAAATTAAATCAAGCAATAAACAGAAAACATAATTGTCTAAAAGTCAAAACACTTACAAAGTGTCTATGAATGAATATATCTTACAAAAATGTCCAAGACCATTGAAATTTAATTAAAAATATCAACAACATGAAAACCTAATTCTAAAATATATATGGGGCGGTGCCTGTGGCTCAAGGAGTAGGGCGCCTGTCCCATATGCCAGAGGTGACAGGTTCAAACCTAGCCCTGGCCAAAAACCACCAAAAAAATAAAATAAAAATTAAATTAAATTAAATTAAATTAAAATAAATAAAATAAAATAAAATAAAATAAATAAAATAATAAAATAAAATCAAATAAAATAAAATAAAAATGGAATAGCAGATTATCTATAGTCCTGAAATTCCTGAAAAAACAAAAAAGCATAAAGTAGGCTCAGTGCCCGCAGCACAGTGATTAGAACACCAGCCACATGCACCGAGGCTGGTGGGTTCAAACCCAGCCCGGGACAGCTAAACAATGATAACAACTGCAACAACAACAACAACAACAACAACAACAAAACGGCAAGCATTGTGGCAGGCACCTGTAGTCCCAGCTACTTGGAAGTCTGAGGCAAGAGAATCATTTAGGCCCAAGAGTTTGAGATTGCTATGAGCTGTGATACCACTGCACTCTACTGAAGGTGACAGAGTGACACTCTGCCTCAAAAAAAAAAAAAAAAAAAAGAGAATGAAGTTCAAAACCTCAATAAGATACCACTTGACACCCAGTAGGATGACTATAACCAAAAGCCAGATAATAACAAGTATCAGAAGAGATACACAGAAATTGAAGCCCTCATATATTGCTGGTGGGAATGTAAAATGATGCAGTCACTAGGAAATGGGTTTTCCTCAAAATGTTAAACATAGTTATTATTTGACTTAGTAATTCCACTTCTACGTATATATCCAAGAGAAAAGAAAATAGACATCCACATAAAAAGTTGTACATGAATGTGCATAGCAGCATTATTTATATTATGCAAAAAGTAGAAACAACCCAAATGTCTATCAACTGATAAACGAATAAAATGTGGCATATCCATGTAATGGAATAGCATTTGCGCATAGAAAGGAATGGAAGTACTAATACGTGCTACACCATGGAAGACCTTTACAACATTTTGCTAACTAAAAGAAGGGGGTGCTCAGCGCCCATAGCTCAGTGGTTAGGGCACCAGCTACCTACACCAGGGCTGGTGGGTTTGAACCTGGCCCAGTCCTGCTAAACAACGACAACTATAACAAAAAAAATAGTCCGGGTGGCGCCCATAGCTCAGTGGGTAGGGCACTGGCCACATACACTGAGGCCAGGGCCAGCTAAAACTACGAGAATGGCACCAAAAAAATAGGCATTGTGGCAGATGCCTGTAGTCCCAGCTACTTGGGAGGCTGAGACAAGAGAATTGTTTAAGCCCAAGAGTTTGACATTGCTGTGAGCTGTGAAGCCAACAGCACTCTACCAAGGGCAACAGAGTGAGACTCTGTCTCAAAAAAAAAAAAGTTAGGGCCAGCCACAATGGCTCACGCCTGTAATCCCAGAACAATTTGGGAGGCCAAAGTGGGTGGACTGCCTGAGATCACAGGTTCAAGACTAGCCTGAGCCAGAGTGAGACCCTGTCTCTAAAAAATAGCCAGGCATTGTGGTGGGTGCCTATAGTTCCAGCTACTTGAGAGGCTGAGGCAAGAGAATCACTTAAGCCCAAGAATTTGAGGTTGCAGTGAGCTGTGATGCCACAGCACTCTATTGAGGGAGACAAAGTGAGACTGTGGCTCAAAAAAAAAGAAGTTAGTTACAAAAGACCATATATAATATGATTCTGTTTATATAAAATGTGTAGAATAGGCAAATCTATATAGGTGGAAAGATTACTGGTTACTTAGAACTAGGGGTGATCATTAAAGGTGCAGGGTTTCTTGGGGTTCTCTAATTTATTGTGGTGAATTATATAACTGTGAATATATGGAATACCATTTAATTATACACTTACAGGGGTACATTGTATATATGAATTGTATCTCAATAAAGCTATAACCCTCTAAAAACAGAATTTCTGTTCATTAAAAGACATTACAGGCCAGGCAGGGTGGTTCATGCCTGTAATCCTAGCACTCTGGGAGGCCAAGGCAAATGGATCACTTGAGCTCAGGACTTGGAGACCAGTCTGAGCAAAGCCATTGTTTTAGACTAAGATCCTGCACTATACTACAACAAACCAGACTAAAAATAAAAATGGAGTCACCCATACTAAAGTTCCATATCATCAAACTAAAATTGAGTTGCTACCTGACCTTCTAAGAAATCAGGACAAGAGTTAATAGCCAATTTCCCAAACAGGGCTTTCAATCATTAATAGGCTTTATAATGAAGTTCCCACTGCTTCAATCCTTAACAGCTAAAAAGTACCCTAATGTAACCAGAAGTTAGTTATTTTTCTAACTAAGTTATATTTCTGTCTCCTTGTCCCTGCCTTACAAGGACAGTAACTTTGAAATGACAAATCTGCCTTTTCTGTTTCTGCTTTCTTCAGCCCTTTCTGTCTATAAATCAACTTTCTCTGCTCAACTCATTGGAACACTTATTCTATTTTATGGAATTCTTTTTTCTTTTTCCCTTTTTTTTTTGAGACAGTCTCACTTTGTCAACCTTGGTATAGCATCATGGCGTCACAGCTCATAGCAACCTCAAACTCTTGGACTCAAGCAATTCTCTTGCCTCAGCTTCCCAAGTAGCTGGGACTATAGTGCCCACCACAACACCTGGCTATTTTTAGAGATGAGGTCTTACTCTGGCTCAGGGTGGTCTTGAACTCCCAAACTCAGGCAATCCACCCACCAGGGCCTCCCAGAGTGTTTGGATTACAGGCATGAGCCACCGTGCCCGGCATATTTTTTGAAATTCTATAACTGTAAATAAGACCAGCTGAGATCATTAAACTAAATTTGTTACAATTTTGTTTTGTTTTGTTTTGTTTTTCAATTTTGTTTTTTGACACAACTATATGTAAATTTGCAAAATAAAATGTTTAGGTTTAAAAAAGAAACAGGAATGAACACAAGGTAATAGGGGAGATTGGAAGACTATAGGAATCCTTATTTTTCTTCTTTCTACTTTTCTATATTTTCAAAATTCTCCCTAACAAACTTTACTATTTGTAAAGAGGAAAAAAAATATTTGTTTTTTTAGAAGCAGGGTCTCACTCTGTTGCCCAGGCTGGGGTCCAGTGGCACAATCATAGCTCACTGTAACCTCAAACTTCTTGACTCAAACCATCCTTCCACCTCAGCCCCTTATGTATCTAGGAATACATACTAATACTGGCTATTTTTTTTTTTTTTGTAAGAAATGGGGTCTCAGCCGGGAGCAGTGGCTCATGCCTATAATCCTAGTACTCTGGGAGGCCGAGGCAGGTGGATCACTTAAGCTCACAAGTTTGAGACTAGCCTGAGCAAAAGCGAAACCTCTACTAAAAACAGAAAAACTGAGGCAAGAGGATTGCTTGAGACCAAGAGTTGGAGTTTGCTGTGATTTATGATGCGTCAGCACTCTATCCAGTGCGAAAGCTTGAGACTCTGTCTTAAGAAAAAAAAAAAAAAAAAAAGAAAAGTAAGAATCAGGGTCTATGTTGCCCAGGCTGATCTCAAATTCCTGATGTCAAGCAATCTTCCCAAGTTGGCCTTCCAAAGTGCTAGGATTACAGGTGTGAGCCACTGTGCTTGGCCAAAAGATGACTTTCAGTTTTCATAAAAACTAAATCCTGGGTGGCGCCTATGGCTCAAAGGAGTAGGGCGCTGGTCCCATATGCCAGAGGTGGCAAGTTGAAACCCAGCCCCAGCCAAAAACTGAAAAAAAAAACAAAAAAAAAAAAAACTGAATCCTTAACAGTCATCTAATATAAACATATGTTCACAAGACTACACTGACTACACTTTTAAGAAAAAAGATATAAAAGTACAATGTTTATTCATTGTACATACCGTATATACTCGAGTATATATGGTAACTAGTCATCTTTACATACAAGATATTGTATCAGCATGTATGGATCATAATTTTATCTTCATCATTTCCTAGTTAAAAGTACTTTTTCAGATAGCATCATTTCATAAAAAACTAGTGAAATATTTTAAACAAATAAATTAGGATTCAGCCAAATTTGAAACATACCTGCATATGGAGCCATTCCTAATATAGTAGGCATCAGGCCTCTGTAAAATCCAAGGAAACCACCTTCCTTTTCAGTGAAGGAAAATTAGAAGAAAGATTACATTGTGCTCATTATGATAAACATCAAAGAACAAAAGCACATTTTATAATGGAAAAGTTACTTTAGGACCTAACCTGAAAAACAAAGATATACTTTCATAGTTGTTATTATTAATACTATATACCAGCAATTATAAATAAAAATAATTATTTAGATAACACACAAAATATTTTCCTAAACATTAAAGGACATGCTGTAGATGAGAAAGATGAATACTAAATACCTTTGCATAAATTGTTTTGAATGCATGAATAATTCCTGTATAGGTGTGTTCCCCTTTCACCTGGAATGCTAGGCGAACTCTAACCATGTCAAGAGGGTAAGTACAGATAACTGCTGTCATACCTGAAAACAAAGTAGAGAAATGTTCCCTATCAATGCTCTAAGTATTATAGCAGTGAAGAAAACCCAATGAAACCAAAAGAAATGTAACTGATAGAAGTATACAACAGTATCAACTGGAAAACAACAAGTGAAGAGTCAGTTTATAAAAATATTTTCAAGTTCTTCCCACGGTGACACGGTGAAGTTATGTTGTTAGCACCAAAATAGTACATAGTACGATGTAAGTGAATCATGAGGTTTTAAAAAATTTTATTCTAGTACTTGTATATTCCCACTTAAGATATCAGAAAAGAAATATGGTAGGCCTTTATCTGTGGGTGATGGATAACGTAGTTAGGTCTATTATGGTTGTACCTGTAATGAACATGTACAGACTTTTTCACTGTCATTATACTCCCTAAACAATATAGTAACACAGGTATTTACCTGTCTGAAGGTTACATGTAAATACTATACTGTTTTATATAAGGGACTTGAGCAACCATAGATTTAATATGGGGGAGGATGCTATAACAATTTCCCATGGATACCAACGAATGACTGTACTATCTCTCCGGACACCAGCAAGATGTTTGAATTTTTACTTAAGTTTCTCTAAAATGGAGACATGCTTTAACTAATGAAACATGAAAACGTCTTTAACTTCTACAGTATTAATACTATTATTAATTATTAATAGCTACAGTTTTGTAGCTATTTATATTTATAGGGTACAAAGCAATGTTATAAATTATGAATACAATTTGGAAGAATTAAAATGAGCTAATTAAAATATTCATCACCTTAAATGGAATCCTTCTAAAAATATACTTTAATAAAAAATTAAACTCTAGAGTTTAAGTTAATTTGTTATTGACTGAGCATAATAAAACTATAAATATCCAGGGCCATATAAACAAATGGGATAAAATCTCCTAATGATAAGGAGATTTAATGTTAAGTTCTAGATTTTTGTGACCATATGATTTGAAATTCCAAACTATCCAGCTGACCTGTTTGGTGTTTTTTTTATTTGTTTGTTTTGTTTTGTTTTTATTGGAAAATCTCGTTCTATTGCCTGTGTTAGAGTTCAGTGGTGCCACTGCAGCTCACTACAGCCTCAAATTCCTGGGCTTAAGCCATCCTCTTACCTTAGCCTCCCCAGTAGATGGGACTACAGGTGCATGCCCCTACACCCTGCTAATTTTTGCAAAGATAGAGCCTTTCTATGTTGCTCAGACTGGTCTCAAACTCTAGCCTGAGCAACAGAGTGAGACTCTGTCTCCAAAAATAATAATAATATTAATAAATAAATAAATAACGATAGTGGCCGGGCACAGTGACTCACACCTGTAATCCTAGCACTCTGGGAGACCAAGGCAGGCGCATCACCTGAGCTCGCCAGTTCAAGACCAGCCTGAGCTAGAGCGAGACCTTGTCTCTAAAAATAGCCCAGCACTGTGGCAGGCACCTGTAGTCCCAGCTATGTGGGAGGCTGAGGCAAGAGAATAAATCACGTGAGCCCTGGAGTTTGAGGTTGCTATGAGCTATGATGCCACGGCACTCTACTGAGGGTGACAAAGTGAGACTCTGTCTTAAAGAAAAAAAATGATAATAGCAAAAGTTGATACAAAAATTTCAATTTGAGATTATAATTAAGCTATTTTTATTTTTTAAAATGTATAAAATGTATAAAATGGCATAAGCCCAACTAACCTCCCAGAACAGATCTCATCAAGACAGACTAATAAATTGTACAAACTGTAAAATTTACAGATAAAGCCACTTCAATACTGCCACTGAGAAGCACATCTTTTTTTTTTTTTTAAGATACAGACTATGTTGCCTTCAGTAGAGTACTGTAAAGTCACAGCTCACAGCAACCTCAAATTCTCTTGCCTCAGCCTCCCAAGAAGCTGGGACTATAGGCACCTGCCACAATACCCAGCTATTTTTTTGTTGTAGTTGTCATAGTTGTTAAAGCAGGCTCAGGCTGGGTTCAAACCCAGCAGCCCTAGTGTATGTAGCTGGTCCCTAGCCAGAGTTACAAGCACGATGCCAAGAAGCACATCTCTTAACATATATAACTTTCATGCCACTGTTTTGTCAGTTCAGAAGTATTAACATGGTTTGATGAATTAGTCAGCTGGCACTTGTGCACACATTTATTGCCTTTGCCATCTTTACATTTATCAGAGTATTATGGAAACTTCTGGAGTACTTTATAAATTCTTCTTTTATATATATATATATAGAAATTCTTTATTTTGGTATTCAAATGCCTTGCTGTTCTGGTATGAATATTTTTCTTTTCTTTTTTTTTTTTTTTTTTTTTTTTGTCTCACTCTGTCTCACTATGTCAGCCTTGGTAGAGTGCCATGGCATCACAGCTCACAGCAATCTCAAACTCTTGGGCTTAAGCAATTCTCTTGCCTCAGCCTCCCAAGTAGCTGGGACTACAGGCGCCCACTACAATGCCCGGCTATTTTTTGGTTGTAGTTGGCCCGGGCTCAATTCGAACCCACCAGCTCAGCTGTATGTGGCTGGCGCCCTAGCCACTTGAGCCACAGGCGCCAAGCCTCTATCTAGCCTCTTTTAAGCTGAGTCTAAACTAATATATTTGAACTGGGCACTGTGGCTCACTCCTGTAATCCTAGCATTCTGGGAGGCGGAGGTGGGTGCATTACCAGAGCTCAAAGGTTCGAGACCAGTCTGAACCAGAGCAAGACCTTGTCTTAAATAAATAAATAAATAAATAAATAAATAAATAAATAAATAAATAAATAGCTGGGCATTGTGTCAGGATCTGTAGTCCCAGCTACTCTGGAGAATGAGGTAAAAGAATCATTTGAGCCCAAGAGTTGGAGGTTGCTGTGAGCTATGATGACAAGGCACTCTACTAAGGGTGACAAAATGAGCCTCTGTCTCCAAAAATAAAAATAAATAAAAAAATAAACTACTATACTTTCTACCAGTATTACCACAGTATGGAGACAGAGTTAGACAATAATATTAAAGGTATAGAAAATACCTTATTAACTAGCTATTTCTAAAACTATGTATTTTGTAGGTCGACTTAATTATTGCAGTTCCTCTAAAGACTTTTCAAGGAAAGTACTTGAAAAAGAAAATTAGTAGAGATTATGCATATACTATTTCCATCTTTACTTAAATGCTTAGGAAGTCTGGATGGTAGGGACTAGGGCAAAAAAATGTCTAACAAAGGTAAAACATTATTGAAAGGTTGGCTATTTTAAGACTTGACCACACTGACATAATTTGGGCAAACATCAGATTTTCTTAGAATTTTCCTCAATCATTTCTATCCATTTTGTTTTCAGAATTTCTACAAATTTTTACAAATGTCTCCTTTTTTTCTCATTCCTAATCTGGATCACTTCAGTCTTGCCTCTCCCACTTGTTCTCTCTGACTCCATCTCTTCCTCCATGTTCCAAACTTTCTAGTTGCTTTCTTACTGGCACCAAGTAGTTTAATAGGAAGTAATTGTGTGAATTAACAAATACTGTATATACTCGAGTATAAGCCGAGTTTTTTCCGGCACAAAATTTGTGCCAAAAAACCCAAACTCAGCTTATACTCGGGTCATACAGGTTATTTGATTTGGTGATTGTGATTTAGCTTGATTACCTGTTAAGCTACGGTTTTCTGCACTTTATTTAAAGTTTTAAAGTTGTTGTTGCTAGTTTACAGTTTTTCTTTAGCAATAAATATT
>CAUYPK010011931.1:0-30434 GCA_963574355.1 Loris lydekkerianus | reverse complement strand
CGCCGCCCCGCGGCGGCGCGGCCGGCGCGGGGGGGGCGGGGGGGGGGGCGGGGGGGGGCGCCGGCGCCCCCCCAGGGCGGGTGGGGAGATGCTATCACTTTAAACTATTTTTATGACTGCTCAGCTGTGGTGGCAGATCTGAGGTTTCTCTCTGTTAGTAGCAAGATTTTCAATAATTCTGCACATTTTCAGAGCCTGTCAGAGTGAGTGTGAGATGGACACAACTTTTAACACATCTCATGTCTGTGTAAGTAACTTGAACCTGTTTCTGTTGGGGACAGACTGAGGTCAGGCTTTCCTAGAACTCAAGACCAAGATGTGAGTGCAACTCTGTATTTTGGAGGAGATCCCACAAAGCAGTGATACCTGACTTGGGAAAGGGTGGGGGCAGGTGGGAACCAAGGCAGGAGGGCCTGCTAAGACAAGTCACAGTGGGGGCCTCTGGGCCCATTCCCACTGCAAATTCTGGGCCATTGCAGAGAACCTCTGAGGGTTGGGAGGCTGGGTATTCACCCGCCCACTACCTTCCACTGTGCTCAGAGCTGCTTTGTGGCGTTAAGTCCTTAGCCTGGGCAGCCAAGCCTGGCTCTGCAGCCAGAGAAAGCCTTGGAGCGGCCGGTCACAAGGCTTTGAGGGTTATAAGAGGGGGTCACAAGCTGTAGGATTCTCCACAAAGTGGGGCATGTTGAGGCTCTGGCAGCATCCGTTAAACTATTACTCCTCCAGGGTCTCCTTGAAAGCCACAGCTACTAAGTTTTTCCTTTCATTTCTCCGTTAAATTGGTGCTTTGTGTCTTGGTCTGCTAAAGCTCCCCTTCCTCTGTCCTTCCCTCCCTTCCTCCTCTCTTCCTGCAAACGTTGATTGGCTGCCTGCCCTTTGTAGGCCCTGCTGCTGAAAGACGGTGGCACGTTAGCGCGTGGTGGTTTCAGGAGGCTGTGCTGACGAATGCTCAGAGACAGGTAAACACGGGACATGGGACACAGAGCTGCAGTCTTCCAGCTCCAGAGTAACTGCCAGAAACAGGGTGAAGTGACTTCTGAGAAAGCAACGCAGGAACATGCGGCAAGCCGGGAGAGGGAGGGGCGCTCGCTGAACGTGAGGTTTGGTGATGATAGCAGGTGACAGGTGCAGTGATGTGCTGTGGGGAATCTGGGCTTCTCCAAGTTCCCATCACTTTCCTGGCAAGGATGTGAGGGAGGGACCTGCGCTGTCGGGGAAGGAGGCGGCCACAGTGCAGCTCCACTGATGCCTTTTCCAGGTGGAATTCAGGTCAGCGTGGAGGCAGCTTGAGAAGCTTGAAAGGGGACGGGTAATGGACAATGTGCTCTTCAAACAGAGCAAGGCCACCGTCACCTCTTCTTAAATTCTGTTCTTCCCAGAGAATGTTCCCCTGAATGTGTCATTATTCCGCCAGGTGTTCAGGCCGACTGAAAGCCTTTTGCAGACCTCTCTGTCATCCCTTGAACTCAAACTTCAATGAACATAATAAACCCTGGGGAGCTTATTATTATATAGTGAAATTCCTGGGCTGTGCTCCAGCCCTCCTGAATCAGAATCTCCACTGGTGGTCTCAGTATTCTTGTGCAGTGAACTGTGCTTTCTCTGGGTTATAGGAAGGATCCATCCATCCCTCCAGCCACCTGTTCATAATCCATCTTCCTGCTCATCCATCCATCCATCAGCCATTTATCTGCCATCCATCCATCATCCACCCATGTATCCATCCATCCATTTCTTCATTTAAAAATATTCATTGGGGGTCTACTGTGCCAGGCACAGTGCTAGGCAGTGTAAATACCAAATTAACAAAACAGACAGTGACCCAGACAAGCTGCTTCCTTGTGAGGGAGGCAGAGGAAAACAAGACAGATGGGTTGGTTACAGAGGATGTCAGGAGTGATAAGGGTTACAGAAAACATCCAGCAGGGGAGTAGGGCATGGAATGGAAAGGGGAAGCTGAAACTTTTATAAGAGTGGTTGGGAAAAGCTCCTCTGGGAAGGTGGCATTTGCACTGGAGATTTTAAAAAGGTCAGAGAACCAGCCATGGAGATGCCTGCTCCTCACAGAGGCACCAGCCCAGGAAGGCCCAGAGCAGGCTCCAGGAAGCCAGGGCAGCTGAGCTGCAGAGTCAGAGGGGAGAGCTGGATGCGAGGGAGCTGGCACCATTGGAGGAGGCGAGAAGCTCTTGCTAGAATGTCCACCCTTTTTTCTTTTCTGCCACACATTGGAAGGAGAAAAGTAGCCGTGAACCATACATTAAATGCCCAAATTCTAATGAGAGCTGATGAGAAAAAAAAAAAAAAAAAGTCTGTGCACAATTTTTATGATATTAGACACCACAGAAAAGAGTCCTCAGCATGTGGCCCACGGGCAGTAGGTTGGACACCCCTGCTGGAGGAATTGCAACCATAGACTCCCATGATCTGACCTGGGCATTAGTAGGATCACTCCAGCTCTCAGTTCAGAATCAACAGGAATGAGGGGAGAGGGAGCAGGGAGCCTGGTTAGGGGGCACCTGCAGTGCTCCAGGTGGGAGATGCCTGTGTGTGTGTCACAGGCGCACCTGCGAGGTTGTGTCCTGAACAGTCCCCGGGGGGCCATTGCAGACGTGTTGTCCAGCAGTGGGGTGTCATGGCCCTCGCTTAGGTCAGGGAGCTAGTGGTGGGCGTGGTGAGACAAGGTCAGATTCCAGATCTTTCTGGAAGGTAAGGTCCCTTTCACATTGGAAAAGGCTCATCTCTTGTTATTTTCCCACCCGGCTACTCCGGTGAGCAGGTTCAGGGGGAGTTTTCATTCAGATTCTCAAGAAGGGGCAGGAAGGCACCACGTGCTCCTTGGTTTGTGGTCCTCGTGAGCCTCCCCAGAGCCTGAATGAGACAGGGTGGAAGGTGAACCCAGGTTCACTTTGGAGACAGGTGCCTAGAATGGAATGTCCTGTGTAGTCAATGACATTGTAGGAATTTGTGAGTGTTTTCTGAAGGGAAAAACATTTTGTCTTTGATAGATTTTCTGTTTTACAAACATAATTAATCACAACACCTTAAGAAATCAATTTATCTAATAGCAAAAATAATCTATGTTTTGCCAACTGGAAACACTGCTTTTATTTAAGAAACTCCTTCCCTCGAGTTAATTATACTTCTTGGCGCCAGGAGCAAGAATGTTGGAGGTGAGCTCAGACTGTACAATGATTCAGTGAGGAAGCGTGAGGTTCTCAGAATAGCTGTCGGGAAGTACCATGTTAACAAAAGGATTCTCAGAAATGGATGCCACAGATGGGCAGTAAAGTATACAAGGACAGATGTCGTCCAGACTTCTGAGGACACTTTCTGTGGAGCATCCATCATGCAATAACCCAGAGTCACAGCTTGTCAACTCGCAGGCAGACATTAGCGCAGTCCTGTCCCCCTGGCCCTGGTGTGGGACCCTCTTCAGTAGTGCCAGGAGGTAGGCAGCTTTTCTGGGGAGTGAGGGAGACTGACAAGCACCCTCCTGTCTCAACAGTGCCAGCTCTGGAAAGTTATGTTAATTAGAAGTCTTCTGTCCTCTGATTTCCCATTGGCTCTGGGTGGCACTTCTAGATGCTAAAGATTTTTACAGTTCTGTTTTTCAAAGAGTTGAGAAAGTTATCAAGGCACTGCTAAAAATTCCCGTTTCTGGGCCCACACTTTCCCAGTTCCTTCAGCTGCCCTAAACGGAGACGCAGTGTCTCCAAGGCCCCTGGTTCCTACGGTGTTCACCTCGTGCCCTGCACGTCCGCTCGGGGTTCCAGCTGGGCACTGCTGAGGGTCGCTGACTCTTGCCCTGGGGCTGAGCGTGGGGTCACCTCGGGGGAGAAGTCCTGCTTCTTTGAAAACAGTGCCGGAGCTAACACTTGGCTCACCCTGCCTCACACGTGTGGCTCTGCTGGAAGAGCAAACCCAGCATCCTGAATCCACTGGGCTCTGGGAGAAATCTCTCAGGAGAGAATGACTTGATGCTCTAATTCTAACTGCCTTTGTCATTTTCCTGCCAGGCCTGACCTTTTGCAGATGTGCTTTCAATTAAGCAACAGCCTTGCGTGGCCTCCTCCCACACTTTTCAGCTTCCAGCCGCCGCACCAAATCGCCGCAGGCAGCTTCTTGGGTCCACACTGGGGCTTCTGGGGCACTGGGGCTTCAGCAGGGGTATTGGGACTGTTTTCCATGAGGAAAACTGCAGACTGAGGTCTTGAGCCGTTCATCTGCAGACTGAGGTCTTGAGCCCCAGAGTGATGGCGAGCATGTGGCCAGCGGCAGGTCACAGGGAGGACCTGGCTGTGTGCCATACATATTTGTGACCTGACCAAAGCCTGGCAGATTCCCCCCTGGGCTGGGTCTGGGAGACACGCCTCCGGGTGAAGAGAGGTCAGAGAGAAGTTCATGTTCCCTGCTCCAAAGGACACAGCTGCAGGGTGTTTTGGTCATGGGGAGCTACTACTGTCCTAGAGTCAGAACTTGGAACAAGGTATCTTGTCTCCTATAGAAAAAAGGACAGAAGATCAACAGGGACGCAGCTGAGGCGAGGGAGTGCACTCGGGCGACGGCCTGAGGGGAGGTGCTGACGCCACTTAAAACTAAGTGTTGGAAGTGTCATGGCAAGTGCCGCCTTGTCACCTTGGGCCAAGTGACATTTGCCCACTAAATTTTCTAATGGATGTCAACTTCAAGAAGTGGGAGAGATCTCACCCCTGCTTTTCTCTAAAGGTAAATACTGAATCTGGCAATGGGTGAAAATCATTCCCTTCAGATTGTTATTGAGACCGACAAAAGTATTCTGCAGCAAGAATCACAGACGGGGCTTGAAATCCAGACGCTGAGAAGCCCTGACCGATTGCCAGGTTAGTGTTCAGCACCGGCACTCGTGAATATTGATCAGTCACAAGGATTTTCTTTGCACTAGGAAGGCTGGCATCGTTCTAAAGAAGACCCCAGGTTCAGGCAGTGTGGCTCAGAGGAGTGGGGCGCTGGCCCCATATGCTGGAGGTGGTGGGTTCAAAACCCAGTCCTGGCCAGAAACTGCAAAAAAAAAAGAAGAAGAAGAAGAAGACATTAGGTTCAAGGATTAAGCTGCCTGCTTGATCCTATAACTTTCTCTCATGTCTAGAACTTTGGGAGAAATCGTGGAGCACACACTCCCAGACTCAGAGGTGGGAGGGCTGAAAGGAAGTTGCCAGGTCTCGGATCCACTTTATAGTCCCAGGAATTGCATCTTTTTGGTGTCCCTTAGCAGAAAAACAGTTCCAGCCTGTTGCCTGGGTGTTGCTGGACACTTTACTGTGGAGGGCACGTTCACCGTCCCTGACTCACCTAATCTTGGCAATGGCCTGTATAGAGGAGACCGTCTTACCAGACCTGCTGAAATGGTCAGTTGCTGATGGAATCTCCATTTGCAGCACTTCCAAGAATGTCCCTCTCCAAGGGCTCGCGAGTGATAGCCAAAGCGACCTATGTGATAGGATATGTTTTTCAGAGTGAAATACAATGGGAAAGCAATCACTTCCTGAGTGACATCAGACCTCCATGGGGTGGGCAAAATGGGAACAGAAATCCCAGCCCCTTGTCTTCCAGAAGAATCCCTCAGAGTACAGGGAAGGTCATCTCGTTCACGACACAGGTCATCCCCACTTGCTTCCTGTGGAGGTCTGTGTCAAATAAATCAGTTCCAGATGCAAATAAATCAAACAAATGGATCTGGGAGAGTTCTGTCCAGCTCCAGCCACCTCTACAGGGGGCCACCTGCCCTGTTCCGGCAGGACCTCCTTTGTGCAGCTGCCCGTGGCTCCTGCCGGCGCTGGGTGGGTGCCCGTACCTGTAAACAGAGGGCTCATTGGTTCATTTCCACCAAGCAGGTCGGACAAAGACCTATGTGCATAGTGAAATGGGGTAATTTCAGATTTGCAAAGCACTTCTCCACACAAAAGCTTGAAAAAGCACTTTCTGAACCTCCAGGGTAGAAAAAAGAGGGAGAGAGAACTAGAAAACAAGCCTGGCCCAGAAAGGTGGTTCGTAGCAAGCAGCAGCCTGTCCGGCCCTGGGTGCACCTGGGTGCACCGTGGGTGGCTGTGCTTCTGCCCGGGCTGCGGGAACAAAGGCCCAAGGCCTGCTAATCACTCTTGGCGATTCCCATCAGTGCTGGTGACAATACAAAAAACAAGGAGAAAGGAAAAACAAATAGGTGGCCCTGTAGCTGGGTGTTGCCCCAGGTGTCGGAATAGTTTCGTAATTAAATCATCCACCTGGTTGTAGGATTATGGGTTTTTTTTTCCCCTCCTTAACTAAAGTGATGTACTTTGCAGAATGTCACCTTAGTACCTGGGGTTCTTAAAAAACAAAGATAAATACAGGGAGCAAAAATAGAAAAGGGTGTGTAGTGTTTGCTCAGGACTGTTTGCTTCTGCCTATGGAAACAAAAAAGGCCTTGGAGAAGGAGGGACAGGGCTGTGTGACCCTTAGGGATGCTTGGGTCTCAACAAAGGATAAACTGACCTAGGTAAGCACATGTGGGGGTTTATATTTTTTTTTGTAAAACCAAAGCAATTCCCTAGAAAAATGAAGCCCCCACAGCATTTGTTTTCTATTTTTAAGTTATCACAAGAAAAATGGAGTGGAGTAGAGTGAAATTGCTCCCCAGTGTCTGTGATCCTCCCCTGGGTCTCTGTCACACCCACGTCACACTCCCCATCCCCCTTTCTCTCCACTTTGATCTCAATCTTTAGCCTGTTCTCGTTAGTCACCTCCCAGACAGATTCTGTGCATTTCAAATATCAAGATCAGAGGATTCCCTGACAAAAGAAAAAAAAAGGAGAGAAAAAGAAAAGAGATAGAAAATAAAAAGTAAAGTAGGCACAGCTCACATTTTCCGCAGCCTCTGCTGCTAGAGGGTGTGGCTGCGGCGCCTTCCTCAACACGTGTGCAGCTTGTTGAATAATAAGCCGAAAGCTCTGCTCCCAGGGCCGTTCCTTCTGGCTGACAACGTTTCATTGCTAGAGGGTCCGTTTTTCTCAGCTGGGCTCCAATCCCTTAGGCAAGTTTAATCTGGTCTAACAGTTTTGGTATTTACTGCTGGAATTTTCTGTATCTTAAGAGCACCCTGGGAATTTAGCTTAGTGGCTAAAAGCTTGACTTTAAGCTGCATGCCAGGTGGAAGCAGAGATGCACTGAAAATACACACAAGGATGTGTTTGTGAATTATCTCTGCTCTGAGAGCGTCTCCACAGGCATGGAATTAATTTCTGGTTTTAAATGGAGCAACGGTGGCTGAATGCAGAGACTGGGAGTATTCCTAAGGCTGACAGTGTTGGTGTAATGCGGGGCTGGGAGGGGCGGGGACGGGACACACGTGCACCTGACTCTCTGACTCACCAGCTCCCTTCCTGGGTGATGCCTTGAGCTGGCTGAGCTTCCTTCTCGTCATTTGCAAAAGAGAGCTAATCAATCTTACCTTGGAGAGCTGTCCTGGGGATGCAGGGAGGCCATGCTCTGGGGATTCATAGGGCCCTATCTCTATTTCTGCTTAGAGAAATCTCCATCTCATCCTCCATCCAAATCACTCTCACTTTCTCTCACTTTATAAAATATGGTTTAAATGTCACAGAGCCTGGGACTTAGGAGGAACATCAGAGTCATCACAGTGGACAAAGCTTTTGCATAAATTTGCTCTGAACGTCTTAGGAAGAAATCATCATTAGGTCTGTTACCTAGGTGAAGAGCCAAGTCGCACGATTGGAAATCAGCAGAGCAGGGACCTAATAATCGTAAGAAAACGATGATGATGCTGACGATGTGGGTGCTGACGTTGACGGCATGACATGAGCAGCTAGTGTCCACCGAAGGTTTCCTCACCTGCTACCCGGGTGAGTGGCCCAGCAGGGAGGTATTCATTTAGCACTCACAGAGCCTTCCTGTTAGGATCCACGCCTTACAGTGGAGATCATTACATTTCAGAGATGTCCAAGGTCACCCACCCGGTGAGAAGCAGAACAGGATTCAATCCACTTCACATGACTCCAGTTCATATAAAACTTTTTCCCATCTCAGGTGACATGTGACATTAGGGAAGAGAGGTTCCCTCTGTGGAAATGCCCCTTGAAGTGGCAGGGTGGAGAGGCTGCTTCTGTCTAGTACTGATGATTCAGTGCACAGAGACACAAACCTCTCCCGGGATAAGGACCTGCTGCGGGTCACCATGCTGCCTAACTTGCCTCCTGGCTCAAGTCTCCTTTCAGTCCTGGGGGTGATGCTCTCACTTCAGTATCCTAATTTCTTTCCTGGCAATAGTGCCTGTTTGTTTTTTGGTTTTTGTTTTTGTTTTTCAGTTTATGGCCAGGGCTGGATTTGAACCCACCACCTCTGGTATATGGGGCCAGCGCCCTACTCCTTTGAGCCACAGGTGCCACCGGGTGCCTGTTTTCAAGGTAGCAAATACTACACTTCTCTGTGAGAATGGCAATGACATTGACAAATGCCAAATGACAGTTACATGTAACAGGCTTATGAGCTCCTTCTTCACCGTAAGCCCCTTGAAGATTCATGACACTACCACGGTCAGGGCTTTGCTTCAATCCTCCCCTATGTTCTTGTCAAAGGAGGCAGTCTATCATGTCCATTGTTTAAAAAACCTAATATTGTAAAAATGTTGATCCCGCTTAAGGCAATTTGTAGATACGAAAGAATACTAATCAAAACCTGGCAGGGTTTTTTTGTGGCATTTGACACGCTGGCTATAAGATTGTGGAAATTCTTAAAGGGCAAAGGCGGCCAAGACGTCTGAAGGGTCAAGTATAAACTTGGTCGATGCACTCCACCAATGTCAAGATATATAAAAAAACTTTGTGAATTTAGAAGATGCTGTAGCGCTATGAGGATCGATAAACAGACCAGTGGCACGGAGGCAGGGGTCCAGCCACAGATCCGCCCTAGGCTACCCGGTTTATGATGAATGAGGTACGTGTAAAGGACACTCTTTCCAAAGCCAATGCTGAGTCAAATGGACATGGCCCTATTTGATTTTCTAAAAACTCCTGAACTTCTACCTCATCCATTAAATTCAATTTCAAAACTTGACCACAGACCTAAATGTAGAAATAAGGCAATACAAATTTTAGACTAAATCACAGGATAATATATTTGTGGTCATAGAATAGGGATAGATTTCTTAACTATTACCTAAAAAATATTCATTATAAATTAAAATGTGACAAATCAGACTGTATTGAAATAGAGACCTTTCTATCAAAAGACATTGTTAATAGAGAGAAAAGGGGTAGATGGATTGGAAGAGGATGTTTGTAATACATATATCTAACAATGAATTCATACACAAAATATATGAAGAACCCATACAAAGCAAAATAAAAAGACAAAATAATAAGATTTTAAAATGACCTAATTATCTGAAGAGGCAGTGAGGAAAAGAGTAAACCAAATGTCTGAAAAATTTCTATAAAGGTACTCAACTTCATTAGTTAGACAAGTGCTGGTTAAAACCAAAATCAATGTTCCCACCTGCCCATCAAAGTGGCTTAAACGAAAAGGATGGAGGGGTTGCCACTATAAGAATGTTCACTCACAACTAATGAAAGTGTAAACTTGTACGATCCCTTTGGAACATCACTAAGAAGACGTGTGCCTGATCATCCAGCAGCTCTGCTCCAGCGTCTACCCAAGAGTAGTGCCCGGTCACCCTCACCAAGAGACAGGACTCAGCCTGCTCATTCTGAATACTATTACACTATATTCCCAGACTGGAAACCAGGCAAATGTCCATTAATAGCAGAATAGATAAATGTGTCAAGAGTCACACAGGGAAATATCACACAACCACGAAAATGAACAAATGGCAGTTACACGTAACAACACGAATGGCAGTTACACGTATCAATACCGACAAACGCACAATGTTGAACAAAAGGAGCCCATGGGAGAAGGTGTTCATTCCATCATGTTATTATATTAGGAATCAGGAGAGTGGCTATTCTGGGTTTGGGGGGAAGTGAGGAAAACCCGGAGAAGGGCCCAAGAGGGGTTCTGGGGGACAGAGAACGTTTTGTTTCTTGATCTGAAAGCTGAGTACACAGGTGAGTTACGTTTGCGAAAATTCATAAAGTTGAGTATTATAATTTTCACACATTTCTATGTATACATTACATTTCAATAAAAAATTAAAAAATGCCTGTATAACTTGATATTGACTAGCTTGTGGTGACTGTGATAAACTTACTGGCTTGGCCTCAATGAACAGCGGCTCCTGGATTCTTGTCTTCGGCAGCGTCTCCCCCACTGTCTCTGGCCTCGACGTGTGGTCACCTTAAGGTAATGGAAGCAGGAGGTAAGTTGGACACCAGCAGGAACCTTGCCCACCACCTTGTCCCCTTGGAATGTCCCTCCTTGGAACCTCCAGCTGCCATGCTGGGAGGTGGTGTGGGAAGCTCCCGCCTCCATTCGGTGGGTAAGTGAGTCACCTCGTGAACTGCAGAGCTGATTAAGTGAGCTAGCATACATTCGGTGGACACTGTGTCTGCTCTTCTCTCTTCCCTACAAACGCATGTATTTCCTTCTAGACACTGCTCAACACTCACTTTTCTAGGAAGCTATCCGATTCTGCTCAGCCCTGTTGAATGCATCTGCACAGCCCAGGACTCAGCACAGGAGTATTCCGATGTACTCTGTGGCCATACAATGCTGTGTGAGTCACTGCATCTTAGGGCACTTGAGTTGCAAGAAGAAACATTCCAAGGGGACAACCTCAGTGGTTAAGAGCCCGTTAAGCCTCCACTGACATCACGCTTGCTGGTTTCCATAGCAACGCTGAACACATCAGCAGAGTAGATGCCATCACTTCCATTTCAAAGATGAGGAAACTGGTTCATAAAGAGGTGGGTTGCCACCCCTTTGACCACCCTGGCAGGATCCTGAGCTAGGCCTTCCCATTCCCTGGCTGCCTTGATCCTTAAGAAAGGAGCTGGGGCTTCATCTCCCAGAAGAAGAGCTGACAGAGCTACAGTGAGTGATTTCACTCATTCAGGAGAAGGAAGCAGGGGGACCCGTAGGTTCTTTCCAGAATATGTTTCTTTTATCTGCTTTTCCATTCTGGACCACTGAGGTGGTCCAGGTCCAAGGCCCATACCCTCCCCCAGAGTGTGGTGCTGGCTCTGGCCTGGGCTGGCCTCCTGCCAGCCTCCACTTTCCCCGCTGGCTCCTGGCACAAAGTTTGTTCTTTCCACACACCCCTCTGCAGTCTGGCTTGGCTCCATCATGCCCTCAGCAGAATTTCTTACTTTCTTCTCACTGAAAAACTACATTTGGCCCTAAAGCGTCTTGGGGGTCAAGGGAACAGAAGTATCTGATGTGGGTTTGCACCTCTGATCAGGCCTCAGCCTAACTGTAACTTAGGCAGGAAAGCCCTGGACGGGGCCCACATCGCCTGTCTTCTTTCAAACCAGGAAGGCTATGTTAACCAGTGTGATATAAATGTGTCAACCGGTCTGTGAAACTAGTGTATGATGCTCCATGATCATACCAATGTATATAACTATGATTTAATAAAAAATAAAATAAAATAAAATAAAATAAAATAAAAAACTAAAAAAAATCTTTATTCCAAAATATATATATATTAAAGAGTTATACATATGTGGTATTGTTATATTTTGTAAAAATTAAGGTAACACCTTAATGTCACAAGAGATTTGTAAGAAATTAGAGATTTAAAATAATTGTAAACTTTTTTTTTTTTTGTTAGACAGAGTCTCAAGCTGTCTCCATGGGAGTAGAGTGCCATGGCATCATAGCTCACAGCAACCTCCGACTCCTGGGCCTAAGCAATTCCCTTGCCTTAGCCTCCTAAGTACCTAGGACTACTGTCGCTCGCCACAATGCCCGGATATATATATATATTTTTTTTTGAGGGGGGGTGTAGTTGTCATTGTTGTTTGGTGGGCCCGGGCTGGATTCAAACCCACCAGCTCTGGTGTATGTGGGTGGAGCCCTAGATGCTTGAGCTACAGGCACCGAGCCCATTTTAAAATTTTTATAAAGTACCATATGATTCTAAAGGTTTATTAACACAGATTAAAAACCCAACTCTGTCAAAAACTAGCTGTCAGGCTATGTGGTAATTAAACTTTCTATAATTCAGCTTCTCATCTATCAGAATGGAAATGATAGAATGACAGGACCTGCCCTACAGAGATGTTGTGAGAATCAAATGAGTTAATAAACATAATTACCTGGAAGGTCTATAGCACATAGTTGTACAATGTAATATTAATATTTGTTAATCTAATCATTAATACTAGGTTTTGAGTGACCTATACAAAACATTTTGTAAAAGCATAGTTGACCACATGACAATAATCCCAAAACAATTATTCTCATATGGCTGTAATATACATATATACTCCATTTATCTATTTATATTGATATATATGGCCATTATAAATCTATATATGATATAATTGCATACATGGATATGTGTGTATACACAGAATTCCTTTCAGAACTAATATAATTTATTCTAATATAATTTGTAATACAATTATATATACTCAATAATGCTTGACTTCTGCAAGTACAAGAGGCACACAGTATGACTTATAGTCATCTTATTTTATTTCTTAAAATTATATATATTTTTGGCACCTTCTATATATATGTTTGAGTATCAACTATTTTTAAAACGTTAGCCCTTAGGAGGTACTTATAAATAACCATAAAAATAATGCTTTCAAAAAGTAATAGGATTAATTTTTGAAATTCTCACTTTCAATTAACTTCTGATTGTTTTTCAGTAATGAATAGGTTATGCCTATCATAGTCTATTTTCAAAAAGAGTAAAACTATAAAATACTTGCTATAGTTCTTGTCTGATATACTATTTTGTGAACATTGGTAAATTTACAGATAATTATAGCTAATCCATAACATACTTAAAGAATTTTACAGTTTAGAAAACATTTCTCCTTTTATTTTCTTATTTTATTCTTATATAATTCTGTGAAATAAGAAAATGGGCATAACTATTCCCATTTAAAGATGAGAAAACTAAATCTAAACAAAGTCAAGTAATTCCTACAGGCACACAAATTTTATGTATGTATTTAATATTGGACCAGCTAGGACTTCTTATTCTTTGGGGTAGCTTTTTCACAATATAAACTATGCTTAAACAAAATCAAAAATTTTGTCTACAACAAAGGCCACTTACTATGGCCTGCTGACCTATTTTTAAAGATTCTTACAAAGTGCATTCATCAAATAAACATCCTAAGGAAAATTCTTTTGCTAGTGTATATTATAAAATCCAATGTATATTGGGTTTATCTTTGACTATCTTCAGAGGTGCTGAGTGTATGGGAGAGAATCATATTATTCTTACATTTCAAGATACATTTATCTTTTGTAGTGAACTTAGTACCCTTATACCTACTTTGTGTTTACCTTTAAATTTTTAAAACAAAATAAACATAACTAATAAATAAGTTTGTTTTAAAAACTTACATAGCATCTGGATTCATTACACAGATGGTTTCTGCACATTGACATTCTTTGGGGTCATCATATGATATTCCAAAACTACGTGCCAGCATCTGGGTCACAATAATTGAAAATGCCTCCAGAGTTATCTCCTTGGCATACTACAATAACAACAAAGAAAAGTCTGAGTAAAAAAAAATCATTTAAGGGTGGTAAAAAATATTTTTCTAATTATGAATATTTTTATTATTTTATCAAAGTCTTAGGAATGGAGAAGTATAGTTCCTTGAACAAGTGAGAAGCTGAACCTCTTCTTATTACTTTTTACTAAAATAACAAGCATACTGAGTCTATGCCAAACTTTGCCGTAATTTAACAATTAATTCCCTAACAATTCTTAGGTAGCTACCATAATTATATAAAGAGCTGTTTTGAGGAAGAAAATTTACATTAGACTTTAAACTATATGGGACCTAATCTTCAATTCACCCAATTTCTTACAACAGCTTGATATTCATTTCAAATAGTTTATATGACCTCCTACCAGCTCATGAAGTGGCTACATAACCAAATAACCCAATTTAAGTTGTGCTATCTGCTGCCTGCTGGGACCCTTGTTGATGTAATGACTGGTATCAAAAGAAACCACAGAAAACAGATGCCCTATAACATTCATGTATTAGGCTACTCCTGTATTTAATAAGTACACAGATAATTCCTTTGCCACAGAGAAATGAATACGGGCAATTAATGATATGCAATGACATCATGATTTCTCAAAGGTGGCATAAAATAAGGTGCAGGAAGAGGCCAAATACTCTGGAATATCAAGACATATAATTGCTACTGTGACGATTCAAGTAATAAAGATTTCAATGTTGAGGGGAGGAGGTAAGATGGTTAACCAGAACCAGCTTTCATAAGCGACTCCTGTGGAGATGTAGAGACAAAGGTCAGAATGGACCCAATAAAGCTGAGGGTCAAAAGCTGAGCTGGGAGAGAAGATTGATGAGTGCACATCATCCCTGCTGAGGCAAGCTGCAACTCCAAGTTTTGTACCTCCAAACTTAAGGTATTAACCCATCCCAAAGAGGACAAGAGTCCATCCCCTTCCTCAAGAGAGTGGATTGCTGTGTGCTTTCTACAGGCGAGCAGTGAACAGAAGACCTCTTGTTTCACCAGACAGGAGAGAGCTGCTGAACACTGGAACTCCTTTTTCAGAGAGACCCTGCTGTGAGCCTGGGAATTCTCTTGCCCAGCATAAAAGTTGAACAAATAGTTTGCCAGCCATTCTAAATTCCCTGTCTACCCTTCCCCCTGTCCTGGTGGTCTGCAGGCCTGCCCCCTGCAGAGCCTGGAGTGTCTGGTGGTTCCTTGCCAGTGCATCTGAACTGAAACTGTGACTCAAGTGGAAGTGGGGAGACACGGGGGTAGGGAGTCTGGCCCTGTGCAATGAAAGTGCATGGCATTGGCAGGGCAACAGAGGTAGCAGCAAGGGTGGCTGGCCTGCAGCAGTGGAGATGCAGCAGCAGCAGTGGTGTACTCCTGCTAGGGTCAAATTTTGGAGAGACATCTTCCAAATTCTGTGGTCTGCTGGAAGGAGCCAGACCTCACCCCACAGGGGTGCCAGAGGAGGAGTGCTGCTGGGGCAGAGGTGCTGAGTGTATGGGAGAGAAAAACAGGCTGCAACAGTAACCACCAGGTCTGGACAGACTCAGGTGGAACATTTCCCCATTTCCATTGAGCACCAAAGGGAGCTGAATGTGAGATCCTCCAGCCTGTTGGTGGCAGAGTCTGGTGGCCTAGCCGAGGACACACTGACTCCAATTTGACTCTGGCAGGCACATATCCCTAGCATAATTGCTCATTGGAGGGAACTAGGCCACAACCCCACAGCATTACCAGTGGCAGGGCAAGGCTGTAGAGTAAGGAAGACAAAGAGGCACCAACCCCCTTGGACTAATTCTTTTCCTGGGCAGGCCTTCCTGACTCCATTGCGCACTGGAGAGAGCCAAACTTGAGCTGCCAGTGGAACCCTGCTCTATGATTGCTGAAGTTCTTTTGAACTCTCCCAATTGAGCAGTGATTGTGCTGCCCGGAACAATTGGTTTGGAACTCTTGACCTGGGCAAGCCACCCGGGGCCCCTCCAAGGTTGAGCCCTGATTGTGTGGTAGTGTGAGGGGCTGGATCTCCTCTTCCAATTATCAGTTGTGGTGATAGGGTTGTCTTAGGTGCTTGTATCTCTCCCAAGCTGAGATTTCAGCTCATATGTCCTGACTCACTAGGATTGGATACAGGCTGGCTGAATACAAGACAGAGCCACCTAGCCCCATCATTCCAATCTGGTCCACAGAGTCTCTGGATGCAGGACTGAAAAGGACCTTTGTAAAGCTGGAGGGGAAAAGCCACAGTCACCAATCCCAGGTAATTGGTAAAGGGCTGGTTAACTACAACTCCTGGAGCCCTCAATACCTTTTCACCATACCACATTCCCTAGCCAAACTCTGAAAAATAATCATGGAGCAGAACCAACGAAAAAACTCTGGCAACATAAATAATCAGAGTAGATCAACTCTCCAAAGGAATGATAAAGGAAATACATCAGAAGATGCCATTCATAAACAAATGGCTGAAATAGAATTCAGAATATGGATGACTAATAAAATTAATAGAATGCAGGAAAAGATGGGAACTGAAATCCAAAGAGTTATGGAAAAGTTGTCTCAAAAAAAATCAATGAATTCTAAGACAAAATTTCCAAAGATATTGCCCACAATGAGAAAAGAGATACCAGAACTCAAGGAAATGAAAAAGTTATTTCAGGAGCTCTAAAATACAGTAGAATCCCTGAGTAATAGAATGGAGCACGAAGAAGAAAGGATCTCTGAAATCAAACACAACAGTTTTGAACATTCTCAAACTCTCAAAGAGGTGGAGAGATGGAGAGCAAAAACTGACCATTCCCTGAGAGAGTTGTGGGACCACTACAAAAGATTAAATATTTGTCTTATAGGAATTCCTGAAGGAGAAGAGGATGGTCCTAAAGGTACAGGTGCTCTACTCCAAGATGTTATGGAGGAGAATTTCCCAAGTACGAAAAGAGATACAGAAATTCAGATAGTAGGAAGGTTCTGAACACCAATAAAACTCAATCCAAATAAAGCACCTCCTAGACACATTGTGCTTGAATTTGCCAAAGTTAATATGAAGAAGAAAATTCTGCAATCAGCCAGGTGTCAGAAAAGCATTGCCTACAAAGGGATAAATATTAGAATGACTACAGATGTCCCAGCAGAAACCTTTCAAGCCACAAGAGCATGGTCATAGACCTTCAATCTCCTACAACAAAACAACTTCCTCCCCAGGATTCTGTATCCAGCTAAACTAAGTTTCATCTGTGATGGAGAAATGAAATACTGTACTGACATACACATGTTGAATAAATTTGCTATAAGTAAAACAGTTCTCTAAGATATTCTCAGACCCATCCTCCACAATGACCAGCACAATGATCCAACACCAAAGTAAACTAACCCAGAAAGTTTGGAACAAAACTTAACTTCCACAATAGTGAAATGATTAAAAATATCCACTAGGCATTTGAAAACATGAAATCCAAACACCACCATGCTTATCAATTCATTAAATTAATGTGAATGGCTTAAATTGTCCTATAAAGAGGCACAGGTTAGCTGACAGGATACAATAACTCAGACAAGATATCTGTTGAATACAAGAGTTGCATCTTACCTTAAAGCAGTTGTTCTCAACCTTCCTAATGCCATGACCCTTAAATACAGTTCCTCATGTTGTGGTGACCCCCACACATGAGAAGCGGTGTCTCAGTTCCTAAGACCATCAGAAATATGTGTTTTCCAATTGTCTTAGGCAACTCCTGTGAAAGGGGAAAGGATTGTTTGACCCTGAAAGGAATCACAACCCACAGGTTGAGAACCACTGCCTTAAAGGATAAAAAAAGACTCAGGATGAAGGGATGGTCATCTATAATACAGACAAACAGAAATCAAAAAGAAAACAGGGGTTGCAATTTTTTTTCCAGATGCAATTGGTTTTAAACAAACAAAGACAATTAAAGATAAGGATGGACACTATATATTTGTCAAGGGAAACACTCAACGTGAAAAGATTTTAATAATTAATACTTATGCATCCTACCAGAATGCTCCTCAACTTATAAAGCAAACCCTAACAGATATGAACAATTGGATATCTTCCTGCACTATACTAGTTGGAGATTTTTACACCTCTTTGGCAGTTTTGGATAGACCATCCAAGAAGAAACTAAACAAAGAAATAATAGATTAAAAATCATCCCTAGAACAAATTGACTTAACAAATACCTACAGAACATTTCATCCTAATAAAACTGAATAAACATTCTTCTCATCAGTCCATGGATCATCCACCAAAATTGATCACATCTTAGGTCACAAGTCTAACATCAGCAAATTCAAAAGAATAGAAATCATTCCTTTTATTTTCTTAGACCATCATGGAATAAAAGTTTTACTCAATAGCAACAGGAATCCTCATACTCAAACAGTCATGGAAACTAAATAACCTTATGCTGGGTCAAAGATGACATCAAGAAGAAAATTACCAAATTTATGAAACAAAATGATAAGACACAAAATACCAAAATCTGTGGGATACTGCACAAGCAGTCCTGAAAGGGAAATTTTCCAAGTTGAGTTTATCCCAGGGTTATAAGGTTGATTCAACATATGTAAATCTATAAATATAATACATCACATAAGCAAAATAAAAAACAAAGACCATATGACTCAGTTGATTCAAAAGCTTTTCATAATATCCAGAACCCTTTCATGATCACAAATCTTAAGAAAATAGGCTTAGAATGTGATAGAGGCTATCTACAGCAAACCCATAGACAATATCATATTGAATGGAGTGATATTGAAATCATTCCACTCGTATCTGGAACTAGACAAGGATGCCCTTTGTCTCCAATGTTATTCAAAATAGTAATGGAAATCTGAGCCATCACAATCAGGCAAGAAAAGGCAATCAAGGGTATTCAGTCAGAGAAGATAAAACTCTCACTCTTCACACATGATATGATCTTACCCTTGGAAAACCCCAGGGGCTCAACTACAAAACTCTTAGAAGTGATCAAGGAATATAGCAGCATCTCAGAATACAAAATCAATACTTACAAATCAGAAGCTTTTATATATATCACCAATAGTCAAGCTAAAAATACAGTCAAGGACTCTATTCCTTTTATAGTAGTGCCAAATTAGATGAAATACATGGGAATTTACCTAACAATGGATGTGAAAGATGTCTACGAAACTCTGAGAAAAGAAATAGCTGAAGATTTTAACAAATGGTAAAAATATATCATGCGTGTAGCTGGGAAGAATCAACATTGTTAAAATGTCCACACTACCCAAAGCAATATACAAATTTAATGCAAGTGCATTATCATACTTTAAAGATCTGGAAAAAATAGTACTTCATTTTATATGGAATCATAGAAAACCTTGAATAACCAAGACATTACTCAGAGAAAAAAAAATCAGGAGGAATCACGCTACCAGACTTCAGGCTATACTATTAATATAAACTTATAGTGATCAAAACAGCAAGGTACCAACACAAAAATAGAGAGGTAGATATAAGGAGCAGAATAGTGAACCAAGAGATGAACCCAAATACTTATGACAATTTGATCTTTAATAAGCAAATAAAAAGCACTCTTTGGAGTAAATATTCCCTATTTAACAAATGGTGCTGGGGGAACTGGCTGGTGACCTGTAGAAGACTGAAACTGGACCCTCACCTTTCACCACTAAAAAAATTTATTCGCACTGGATAAAATATTTAAACTTAAGACACTAAAATATAAAAATACTAGGAAAGAGTGCTGGGAAAATGCTTGAAGAAATTGGCCTTGGAGAATATTTTATAACGAGGACCCTCCCCCCCCCCGACTACGAAGCAACACCAAAAATTTATTACTGGGATCTGATGAAACTAAAAACCTTCTACACAGCCAAGAACACAGTAAGTAAAGCAAGAAGACAGCCCTCAGAATGGGAGAAGATATTTGAAGTTTATGTTTCTGACAAAGGTTTGATAACTAGAATCCACAAAGAACTCAAAGTAATAAATTAGAAAAGAACAACTAATCCCATTTCATTGTGGGCAAGAGACTTGAAACAGACGCTTCTCTGAAGAAGACAAGTGCTTGGCCTACACACACATGAAAAAATGCTCATCTTTAATCACCAGACAAATGCCAATCAAAACCACTTTGAGATATCATCTAACTCCAGTAAGAATAGCCAACATCACAAAATCCCCAAAATACAGATGTTGGTGTGGATGCAGAGAGAAGGGAACATGTCTACACTGCTGGTGGGAATGCAAGCTAATACAGTGTTTTTGGAAAGAATTTTGGAAAAGACTCAAGGAATTAAAAGTAGACCTACTCTTCAATCCTGCATTTCCTCTACTAGGTATATACCCAGATGATCAAAAAACATTTTACAACAAAGATATTTGCATCAGAATGTTTATTGCAGCCCAATTCATAATTGCTAAGACATGGAAATAGCCCAAGTGCCCATTGACTCATGAATGGATTAAGAAATTGTGGTATAAAACAAATCAGGAGGAGCCAATCCTGATTGGCTACTCCTACAACAAATGTCTAGTTGTACAAGTAATGATGCATATCATCATTTAACTTGTTTGTCTGATGCAAAAAACAAAAGATGGAGAATGGTATGAATGTCTTAACATAATAATTAAGAAAGTGTGATGAAGGCTATGTTAACCAGTTCGATATAAGTATTTCAAATTGTATATAAAACCAGCACATTGTACCCCATAAATTCATTTATGTACACAGTTATGAATTAATTTTAAAAACATGTAGAATGACTATAAATTATTGCAAACTTAATTCAGTAGTGATGGCAATCACATTGGTGATTCACAAAGTGATATGATTACCACTATGTAAAGATAAAAGGTAAATCATCACAGCCTTTTGCAACTGATGTGTAGCAAATGGCCTAGAAATTCCCTTTTTTATACATAAGCAGCAAAAACAATCAAAAAAAAAAAAAAAAACAAAGACCAGTTTGCCTTCAACAAGAGAGTAATGATAGAAGATGAGTGTATCATCGCTATACCTTGCCTCATGGCTATGTCAATTGTCCTCTTCTGTTCTCTGTGATAATATCGACCAGCAAGACCATTATTGGCTTTACAGCCCATAAAATATCATACCAACTCAATTATCTTGGCCACAGTGTGCTTACTAGACTTGGTGTAGTCTACTTGTAGTCTGCTAGCAAGTGTCACAAATGTTTTAGTAAAATAAGTATATGCTAGAGAGTAGAAGATAAATTCTCCAACACTTCAGTAGGTTACCATAGTGGCTAAGTTCCTGGGGATACAGCGGTCTGAGACATATTGGGGTATCCCTTCTAAAATCAGCTAATTTTATGTACTTTACTTAGCCCATTACAAAAAAGAGGACTATGTTTGATGATCATACTTAGACGGTATTGGCAATAAATGCCACGTTTGGACCAGCCTCTCTGCATCATTTACCAGATATTACATAAACCACTTCTGGATTGATACTTTTCCCGGTGAAGATTGAAAGCCTAACAATAAGAAGCAAAGTGGCCTTGACTTAAATGTCTTGTCATAAAAAAAATATTATTTCATCCACAAACTATAAAGTGGAATGCTCACAGTAACACTAAATAGAGCAGTTCTAGAAAGAAAAAGCAAACTGCACAAGCAAGTTTCTCTCACTCCCATGGTATCAATGTGTTCCTTTTGCGGCCTCTCCCACAATTCAATAGTTTCTTTGTGACACTCATCAGACACTCATTGTTAAAAAAGGAGGAAAAAGTGAGGACTTGGTCTATGATTGGATTGGCAAGTCATAATAGCAGTAGCCAGAAAAATGCCTTATTGAAAATGCCAAGGGGGCATAAGTCCAGGCAGCACCTCTGGTTGTTCACTTTGCTAAAAGAGATGGCCTGAGGTACAGATTCACTGGAAGTTGATAATGGGAGGGTTGGTTGGCTGGTCAGAAATCTGGAAGGAATAAAATTTGTTGGTTACAAGAAAGACTAAGGAAAAGATGCATGTATAAACCTCTCTGAATAAATAGACTGAAAATATTCATATCCTGTCCTACAATATCCACTGTAGAGCCTCAAAAATCAGGTAGGCAAAATCCACTCAAGTCAATGTTAGTCACATTCATTTTTCCTGAACACCTCAGTGCTTACTCAAAACACCAATGAATTAAAGTGTCTTTACTTATTTTTTTTTTTTTTTGCAGTTTTGTTTTTTTGTTTGTTTGTTTTGGTTTTGTTTTGTTTGTTTGTTTGTTTGTTTGGCCAGGGACAAGTTTGAACCCACCACCTCTGGTATATGGGGCCAGCGTCCTACTCCTTTGAGCCACAGGCGCCACCCCAAAGTGTCTTTAATTTTTTTAAGTGGCTGCAGAGGGAAGTTTTAGATGAGTTCACAATCTCTTCTTACTGAAACTGACCTGGCTTTCTGCACACCCTGCCAAATGTGAGCACCCACCACAGCATACCTGGAAGATGTGAGGACAGGTCATCACCTCTTGAATAGATAAGTGGTCCACTGCAGTTAAACTATGGGTTATTTTCTTTGCCCATCTGCAGTGTTTCTACAAGCACCAAAATTATGTGCTTACAGAATGGCTTCTACACCACCACACTATCACTTCTGACCAGGGTCCCATCTTGTGGCACAGCATTTATGAAAATTTGTTCATTACTACAGGATTCACTTATTGCATGTCAAGTAGCAGTTAGCTTAATAGAATGGTGTTATGACTGGCTTTAAGATTAATGATATCATTTAACCATTTAATGATATCATTAATGATTTTAAAAATACCCTAAAGCTGTAGCCTAAACTTGATGTCATTTCCCTCAAAGCCATTAGCCATGAGTCTGAGATTAGAATGGGGTGATGATGGAAATGACTCCTCTCACTATCAAATAAAATAACCTAATGAATGAGTTTTTATTTCCTGTTTGGGGGAACCCTAAGTACAGTGCATTTGGATACTAGTATCTGTGGGAAGAATGCTTTTGCCAGGGAATATAATCATTGTCCCATTAAATTGGAATTTTCCCATTGTAAGTTCTTTATGATACTGACAAACAGGCAGACAAGGGGTCACTGTACAAGTAGACTAAAGTTTCAAATATTTTAAAAGTCTTTACAAAAAAAAGACATATATCTATCAAACTGTTAATAGTGGTTATCTCCACCTAGGTGGAAAGATGTTAGATTATATGAATTTTCTTAAATGTTGCTAAAGGTACTTAACAAATTTGAAATGATTAACATAAATTACTTAGTAATCTTTTTAAAAATACTTAATCTTTTTTTTTAGTTAATAGGATGGGGCCAATCACAGTTGCTAGCACCTATAATCCTAGCACTCTGGAAGACCAAGGCTGGTGGATCACTTCAGCCAGGAGTTTGAAACCATCCTGAGTAAAAGTGAGACCCTATCTCTACTAAAAATAGAAAAATCAGCCAGGTGTTGTGTAGGTGCTTGTAGTACCAGCTACTTGGAAAGCTAGGCAGGAGTGTCACATAAGCCTAAGAGTTTGAGGTTGCTGTGAGTTATGCTGATGCCACAGCACTCTAGCTTACACAACAGAGTGAAACTCGGTCTTCAAAAAAAAATTAGTAGGATGAAAAAATATCTCAAAGAGCTACATCGCCTTTCAAAGATGAATTTAATGTTGCCAATGATTTTCATATATATAAAACACATTCATAAATAGTACAAGTAGTTAAAATACACATAAAAGTTTCTTTCAAATACTATCAGAAATTTTAAACACTTTAAATGATTTCAATTATGGTTTTTGTTTGTTTTGTTTTGGAAGCTTTTTTATCCATAAACATATTTCCTCAACTCTGTTTATAAGCACATGACCTTTGGGGGCATAAATATTCATTACAAATGATACACTATTCTCTAAATCAAAACAATGCCTATGTATTATGAAAATTGTATTCACCATTTCACTCCCAAACATAGTAAATTACAACAAGATACTTTTTTCAAAACTAATAGTAATGGAAAACAAAGGTAATTTCTAAGTGTAAACATAAATGTAAGCAATAAAATGCATATGTACAAATGCAATGGTTTTTAAATGTGTAAATTTTTCAAAAAAAAAGATTAAATAATTACATACCAATGCAATTCCTGCAGAATAATGGGCAACACACATTTTTCCAGGAAATGTTGCTCCTGCATAATTTGGATAATCCCTATAACTAAATAAATAAGTATAAATTTATAATCAATTTTAATGAATAACTTACATGTGAGCATTTCTGCTAATTATATAAGTCTCTATCTCACAAAACACTAGTTGAAGCAAATTGAGGTATAATCTTTCCATGTGCCCTTAATTGTTTCAAATTTGGAAAATATTTTCACTAATATTAAGTGTTAGTTTTAATTGGTTAATTACTTTTTATTTCTGAAACATACTCAATGCATCCACATTTTGACTCCTTTATTTAAGGTTACCAAAGGCTTTCATCCAACATTTGATCAAAAACAATTTGTTGAATTATAGTGACAAATATTTTTAATGTTAAAGATTAAAATTTATCACTACCATCTAGAAAAGTTCAGCAGTTTATCATAAGAATAACTATCACTTCACAAACATTATTTCAGCTTTAAGTAATGGCCCATATAAACTCATATAATAATAGCACTATTCTCAGTGCTATTAATCCACTTAATTTAAAAAAAAAAAAAAAAAAAAGAGTGAAGGAGGTGGAGCATGATAGCAGACAGGATGGACATGTAGCCCTCCTCTCCTAAGCAATCAGGTGAGAGGAAAGAGGATCAGGACCATCCCCGTGAGTGAATTATTGGAGTGGATAGACTGCTGGAGATGCTCAGCAAACTGGTGAATTGCTATACATAAGGGGTAATTTAAAACCACAGACTCTGTTGTAGAGATTCTTCCCTGCTCAGCCATGCTGGCTAGCAGGCCCCACCCCACAAAGGACATCAGCTTGTAAATGCTGACAAAACCCAATTGACAAATATTTATTCCTGAACTGAGGGAGGCATACGAAGGGAGAGCCACTCAAAACCACATGGAGCTGGGCAATCTGTTGGACAATTGACGGGAAGGGATCCCGCCTGGGAAACAGACATTTTGAACTGCCCAAAAGGGTGGGCACCTTTCCCCCAGGTGTTGGAAGGGGCTGGCGGTTCAGGCTACGCGAACTGGCAGGTGCCGATCCAAAGGGGAAACTCTGAACCATAAAACTCAGAATAGGGCCCCCAGTACTCCAACCAAGGGAGCTGGCTGCACCCATTGAAGTCGCTACAGCCGCTGAAGCTGTGAACCCGGCTTCGGCCGTGGGAGCCAGCTACGGCCACAGAAGCCGCAAACCCGCCTCAAGAACACAGCAGCACCCCCCCCCCACTGCTGATTGCAGTCGCCAGCTTGCAGGAGAAACTGGGAACAGAGTGGAAAGATTTAAGAAGCGTTGATACCCGCACTGAATGGGAAGGTCGGTTGCAAGTGCTGTCTGAAAAAGAACAGCCAAAGTTACACTATTCTTAGGCAACAAACTTTTACAGAAATTCCAAGATGGCGATGGGCCATGGAAGGTGGTTACCATGGTAACAGTATAAACTGTGAATCAGGTATAAGCCTGGGAACCACTCACAGCGCCACCTGGTGTCCGGAAAGTATATTGCACTATGAATATATTCCAACCAAAGCTGATCCATACAGCAGACATATAGTTGTATACAAATATATTTCTACACGCAAGAATATTTTTGTAGTTGGTGACTTTTTTTTTTCTTTCTTGTTTTGTTTTCTTCTGTTTTTTCCTCACCATTTTCTTGAAGGAGCTTTTGATAATTTTTTATTACTACTTTTTACAGATATTTTAATTTCTCTTTTCTAATTTCAATTTCTTCTTCCTTCTCTTTTAACATTTCTACTAGCACCACTTTTCTCTCTCTTTTTTGTTCTTTCTTTTCTTTCTTTCAATTACTTTACGATTATCACTATTTTTATTGCAGGTGTTTTTATGTTGCTTTTGTCGTCGGTGTTGTCTGTATGTCTATGTGTTTCTGTCTGTTTCTGGTAGCCTTTGTATCTGTTTATCTCAACGAGCTTGGTGTTACAACCTGCAACTCTGAGCTCCCAGCACTCCCCTCCACTCTCACCCCGTGGGCTGGAGGCCTGCCCCCCAGGAGTCCAGATTCTTCGGTGAACTCTCTAGAGGTGTAGACAGGACCTGGACTGCAGCTGGTCAGTGCTGATTCTGCAGCACAGGAGTGAGGAGATGATGGTTGGCTATGAAGGAATCACACCAGAACAGTGGTGCCCCAAGGTGTAGAGCAACAGTCATCTTCAGCAATAACAAGGCCCACTCCCAGATATCCCATAGCCACTTCTCCTGTCTCCCTGGGCAACCAGATGAGGCTGAGCATCTTCTCAGATGGCAACCACCATGGAACAGACCTGGGACTGAAACACAGGCCCCGTGACTAATGGGTTTGCCTGAGGCGGTACTGACCTGGGTGGAACACGGGGACTAGAAAACGCACCTGCAGAGCCGGGGAACTCCCAGGGTGGAGCTGATCCAGAGGACCATTTTACTAAACCTAAGACGCACCTGGCCCTCAGGGGATCACGAGCCTATAGACAAAGGAGGCCAAGAAGCCACAGCTCACAACAAATCGCGCTGCGAATACAAATGCAGGAGTAAAGACAGGGCCTGAGGCACAGATTCTGGGAATTCAAATCAGCCTCTCCTCTGCAGGGGAATCTAGCAGGGTCAGAAATAAACTCCCACAGGGTTGTTCTGTTCACCCAGTGACATAAACTAAGGGTGGGGCTGGAACTGAGTGAACACCTCCAGCCTCCATCAAGTGCCCGAGGTTGACAGACATCACCACCCCCTTCTGGATAAAGACACAGAGCAGCAGCCTGGATGAACAGACACTACCCTGTGATTTAGGCAGCTGCAAACCTCTGGAGTATCTGCTCACTGCAGACAACTGACTGGGTCACATCCCTGTGGGGCTAGCAGCAACTGGGTGTGACAAAGCTGCAAAATGGGGAAGAAGACAACAACCCTCCCAGACTGATCTGCTTGCTGGGGGGCTCCTCCTGACTCCACACAGCACTGGAGTAAGCCATATTAGAGCAGTCACCAGACCACTGTGATCCAGATCCCAGAGACCTCTTAAACTCTCCCACCCGAAACAGCTGCTGACTGACACAAATGATTTAAACCTTTTGAACTGAGCCAATCACCCGGGGACTATCCAGGTGGTGTCCTGGGTGTGTGGTTGTAGGAAGGTTCGATTTTCCTTTTCCATTTGTTGCCTGTGATGGGTGGGGTGACTTAATTGCTGGTATTTCTCCACAGCTGAGACCTAAACCCAGAGAAACTTTCACTAGGGTAAAATAGAAACCAGCTGAAAACAAGACAGAACAACTTAGCCCCTCTACACCAAACAGGGCACCAGTTTCTCAGGCCACAGCACTGTACAGGTCCTCAGCAAAGCACCAGGGGAGAAATCAAAGGGAGTAAAACAATCATGGGGAGGAATCAATGGAAAAACTCTGGTAGCATGAATAACCAGAACAGATCAACCCCCTCAAGGAAAGATATGGCAGATGTAATTGAAGATCACATTCACAAACAACTGGCTGAGATGTCAGAAATAGAATTCAGAATTTGGATGGCAAACAAGATTAACAAAATGGAACTAGGAATTCGAGGAGAAATTCAAAAGCTGTCTCAATAATTTAACGAATTTAAAGACAAAATCACCAAAGACTTAGACACACTGAAGCAAGAATTTGCAGCCGTCAAAGATCTGAAAAATACAGTGGAATCCCTCAGCAACAAAATGGACCAAGCAGAAGAAAGGATTTCTGACATTGAAGACAAAGCCTATGAACGCTCCCAAACTCTCAAAGAGAAAGAGAAATGGAGAGCAAAAATGGATCACTCTATCAGAGAGCTCTGGGATACTTTGAAGAAGGCCAACATACGAATAATTGGAATTCCTAAAAATGATGAAATGGCCTGACTGGCCAGAGACCCTTCTGCATGAAATTATGAAAGATAATTGTCCAGATAAGCCTAGAGATTCTGAAATACAGATAGAAGACAGCTTCAGGACCCAGCACAACTCAATCTGAATAAGACATCCCCCAGGCATATCATAATTAGCTTCACTAAACCTAATATGAAGGAGAAAATTCTCAAAGCTGCCAGGCGAAAGAAAGGGGAAAAATATTAGAATGACTGCAGATGTCTCTGCTGAATCTTTTCAAGCCAGAAGAGGGAGGTAATCAACTTTTAATCTCCTAAAGCAAAATAACTTCCAACCCTGGAATTTGTATCCAGCTAACCTGAGTTTCATCTATGATGGAGAAATCAAATACTTTAATGACATTCATATGTTGAAGAAATTTACCATAACCAAACCAGCTCTTCAGGATATTATCAGACCTATCCTTCATAATGACCAACCCAATCCTATACCACAATAGTAAACTCACTCAGAAACTTCTGATCAAACTCCAACTTCAACAATGGTGAAAGGATTCAAAATGCCCACTGGACTTTTGAAAAACTCGATACCCAAACCTTCAACAGACTTATCATTATTCTCCATTAATCTGAATGGCTTAAACTATCCTCTAAAAAGGCATAAGTTAGCTGACTGGATACAAAAATTCAGGTGAGATATTTGCTGCATACAAGAGTCACACATTAATGTAAAAGACAAATATAGACTCAGGGTGAAAGGATGGTCATCCATATTTCTGGCAAATAATAATCAGGAAAAAAGTGGGTGTTGCAATTTTATTTACAGACACAATAGGCTTTAAACCAACAAAAGTAAAGAAGGACAAGAATAGTCACTTCATATTTGTTAAGGGTAATACTCAATAAGATGAGATTTCAATCATTAATATCTATGCACCCAACCAGAATGCACCTCAATTTATAAGAGAAACTCTAACAGACATGAGCAACATGATATCCTCCAGCTCCATAATAGTTGGAGATTTCAACACTCCTTTGGCAATATTGCATCAATCCTCCAGAAAGAAGCTGAGCAAAGAAATTTTAGATTTAAACCTAACCATCCAGCATTTGGATTTAGCAGACATATACAGAACATTTCATCCCAACAAAACTGAATACACATACTTCTCATCAGCCCACGGAACTTACACCAAAATTGATCACATCTTAGGTCACAAGTCTAACCTCAGTAAATTTAAAAGAATAGAAATTATTCCATGCATCTTCTCAGATCACCATGGAATAAGACTCAAGCTGAGTAACAACAGGAATCTACATACTCATACAAAAACATGGAAGTTAAATAACCTTATGCTGAATGATAGCTGGGTCAGAGATGAGATTAAGAAAGAAATTGCCAATTTTTTGGAACGAAACAACAATGAAGACATGACCTATCAGAACCTCTGGGACACTGCAAAGGCAGCTCTAAGAGGGAAATTTATAGCACTGCAAGCCTTCCTCAAGATAACAGAAAGAGAGGAAGTTAACAACTTAATGGGACAACTCAAGTAACTATAAATGGAAAAACATTCCAAGCCCAAACCCAAAAGAAGACATAACCAAAATTAGAGCAGAATTAAATGAAATTGAAAACAAAAGAATAATACAACAGATCAATAAATCGAAAAGCTTATTTTTTGAAAATGTCAATAAAATAGATAAACCTTTGGCCAACCTAATCAAGAAAAAAAGAGTAAAATCTCTAATCTCATCAATCGGAAATGACAAAGACGAAATTACAACAGACTCCTCAGAAATCCAAATAATCCTTAATAAATATTACAAGAAACTTTACTCTCAGAAATATGAAAATCTGAAGGTAATTGACCGATTCTTGGAAGCACGTCACCTTCCAAGACAACCAGAATCAAGGGGAAATGGGAAACAGGCCCATTTCAAGTTCGGAAATAACATCAACCATACAAAACCTCCCCCAAAACAAAAGTACGGGACCAGATGGTTTCACGTCACAATTCCACCAAACCTTTAAAGAGGAATTAGTACCTATATTACTCAACTGTTCCAAAAGGTAGAAAAAGAAGGAAGACTACCCAACACGTTCTGTGAAGCAAACATCACCCTGATCAACAAACCAGAAAAATACCCAACAAGAAAAGAAAATTATAGACCAATATCACTAATGAATATAGATGCAAAAATATTCAACAAGATCTTAACAAACAGAATCCAGCAACACATCAAACAAATTATATATCATGACCAAGTCAGTTTCATCCCAGGGTCTCAAGGCTGGTTCAATATATGTAAATCTATAAATGTAATTCAGCACATAAACAAATTAAAAAACAAAGACTATATGATCCTCTCAATCAATGCAGAAAAAGCTTTTGATAACATCCAACATCCCTTCATGATCAGAACACTTAAGAAAAATGGCATAGAAGAGATATTTCTTAAACTGATAGAGGCCATCTACAGCAAACCAACAGCCAAGATCATACTGAATAAAATTAAATTGGAATCATTTCCACTCAGATCAGGAACCAGACAAGGCTGCCCATTGTCTCCATTGCTTTTTAACATTGTAATGGAAGTTTTAGCCACTGCAATAAGGGAAGAAAAGGCGATCAAGGGTACCCACATAGGGTCAGATTAGATCAAACTTTGGCTCTTCGCAGATGATATGATTGTATATCTAGAAAACATTAGGGACTCTACTACAAAACTCTTACAAGTGATCAAGGAATACAGCAGCATCTCAGGTTACAAAATGAACATCCATAAATCAGTAGCC